>JAATLQ010034748.1:0-24386 GCA_013421005.1 Heliconius erato x Heliconius himera
TAAGTTTGATGCAGTCGGGGTTTTTGTTTTTACAAATATTTTTTTATTTTTCATTTTTTTGTTAAAATTTATTATGGTAATAATAATCATGATATACCTTTTTGAAATTCTGAAATTGAGCTCTTGAATTTGATACCCATATTGTAGTATTCGAAACGAATTTTTTTTTTTTTACTAAGTCCAATGGCGTACCACAGCCGCCATGATCATTTTTTATTAACGTCACCTATCTAAGAACACTTGGGCTGCTAATACGAATCTAACGATACCTCAAATATGTAAATCCGTTCAGCGGTTCTGGAGATACGAGGTAATAAAGAATATTACATACATACAAGATACGCGCGAAAAACATAACCCTTCCTTAGCAGTCGGGAAAAAAACAAATAGCTTCACGCTGTTTCCTGCATATGAGCAGAGGGAACCTAATATTTAAACACTCCGTTGCCCACGTGCTGCCCAATTTTCGAGACATTGTTTGGTGCGTGGCGGAACGTATCTAACTTGCTCTGTGTTGAACACACAACCGTTGCCTTTACAGTCACACGCTGTGCCGCTGCGTCACGACGACCTCTTGATTAAAACTTCAATTTTTTTCAAAATAACATTCATAAAAAAAAAAAAAAAATCAGCTTCACGCTGTATCCTGCACTGCAGGGTAGGCAGAGGGAACCTAGTGTTAAGACACTCCGTTCCCCACTTTCCGCCGAATCTGGAGGCATTGCGTGTTGAGTGGCAGAACTCAACGCCGCGCTTGTCCTCGACACCAGAGCGAAGAAATGGAAATATAAATTTAAGTAAATATTTCATCTCCTCGAGTGGGGATCGAACCCACAACCAGTCGGTTTTACAGTCACACCTCGTGCCACTGCGCCACGACTGGCCTCAAAAAAAAAATAATCTAAAAAAAAGAAGGTACTCGTATGTTAAAAGAGTTAGCAATTAACACGTCTATTAACATTATGTGTGTAAACGATAAACCGGGTAATGTCATGGTCAATGATATGTTACATATGTACGTGATTATGCATGCACGTTTGTTTACGTTTGATTTGTTTATTATTTATTTACTACTACTTTATTGTGAACAATTTAATATTTAAAATGAACATAAAAGAAAAGAGAAGAAAAAGTATAATCGAGGCACAAAAAGGAGTTTTATCGCTAATCAGCGATTTCTTCCAGACAACTTTTGGGTTAGGACATTAGGGTAGTCTAAACAAACATACATACATACTAAATTGTAATACATAAATATAATACCCATATATTTGTTATATAAAAATACATACTATTATAATATATATCATAATTCTATTATAAATAAGGAGTTGTATATATATTGATGCCATTGAAGGAAGGAAATTTAATGGAAGCGTTCTTTTGAGATTGGTACTTGATGTATTTTTTTCTTCAAAATAATAAAAAAGCAGCTTTACACATTTTCGGGTATCGAGTAGAGGAACCTGTTATTAAAATCCTCTGTATCTGGCTCTTAACTCAATTTTCGAGATGAACAGGAATAGGCCGTCGTGGCCCAGGGGCACAAAGGTGTGACTGTAACGCGACGGTTGTAGGTTCGATCCCCACTCGAGGAAATGAAATATTTACTTAAATTTATATTTCCATTTCTTCGCTCTGGTGTCAAGGCTAAGCGCGGTTGACTTGATTTCTGCCACTCAACACGCAATGCCTCCAGAATTCGATAGAAAGTGGGGAACGGAGTGTCTTAACACTAGGTTCCCTCTGCCTACCCTGCTGTGTGCGGGATACAGCGTGAAGCTGATTTAATTTAATTTTTTAACAAGACAAGATAAATATTGAGTATTTTTTTGTTTACAAACATTCACACCAACACTTAATTATATAACTTCTGTAACCAATCGTATATTGTCGTAATTGAACAATCGTGACTTATTTACATTTATTGAAGTAGTATTGCATAGTCCCAAATTGGGCCTATATTGGGTCAAACGAAGGTCCATCTTCGGCCTCAATCGAAGGTGAACTCAGGTTATAGGTAGAAAACTTGTTAACTTTTTTTTTTACTTTTAACTTTGTAAAACCTGTACGACATCTTAAATATTAATTAGGTTTCCAGTTTGGCACCTGAGCCTGACCTGTAAGCACAATGTCAAGCTATTTTTTGTTTCATTCTTTTCTTTTTGATTTGATTACTATTTAATTTTTCATCGATTTTATATATGGGAATGATTTGGAAAGATAATTTTTACTATAGTTACTTGTAAAAGTTATGATACTTATAGATGTTTTTTATAACTTACTTAGAGATGCAAGCATGAGTAATATATCCATGAATAATATGGGTTTTGACCGATTTGGTTTAAGGAAAAAAAATCGGTGTTTGTTATTATAAAGTCAGACTTTTTATGTTTAAAATATGAAAAATTCTGTGAAAAACAGAAATAACCTTTATGGGTAAAGTAACCTAACAAAACACCTCATTTTGCCGAATGCTACCAGGAAACATCTATTTTTTTAGCTTAATGTTAATAAGTGTAGGCAAAGAGAACCTAGTGTCAAGACTTCCGTCAATTTTTCTAGACATTACATGTTAAATAACCGAAATCAACGCTTTATCTTGTTAGCATGGCGAGGAAATGAAAATAATTGATTCCTCCGAATGGGAATTGAACCGACGACGATAGCAATAACACGCTGCTGTGCCGTTGCCATGGCGGCATCTGCCTTACTATAATGATGGACCTCAATAAAAGATATCACACAGTTCTTACCACACATGTTGGTTTTGACTACTCTCTTCTTTTTTCTTTTTAGTAATATTCATATTCATTGTATTAGTATTGTCTTCTTTATCATAAACCTTTTAATTAATATTGTAGTTACTTAGTTTTAGAATTATTTTTTTAGATAACAATTAACAATTGCTAAAAAATATACTTATACACACTGGAGGACCAGAATAAAAAAAAAAAGTTAAATTTTAACGAAGTAACCAGAATTTAGTATAAGGTATCCTATACCATAGTTATATTTAGAGATAATATTTAGACATTCAAAGTCGTGACAAGTTTTTGATCAAATATTTACAGAACTGATAATGTAAGTCCTTAAATGGATGCGACTATGTAATGTGATAATTGAATGATTATTTATTATAAAGTTTATATATTATATAAGGAATTTTAGATGCCCTCACGGCGCAGTAGCACAAGCGTGTGACTATTAAGGCGATGGTTGATGGTTCGATTCCCACTCGGAGGAATGAAACATTTAATATTTTTATGTCCTCGCTATAGTAACGAGGCATTCCCGGGTGGGCATACCATGTGCGAGATACAGCGTGAGCTAAAGATATATATTTTTTAATTTGCTATAGACGGGTAAAATCTAGAAGGAAAAAACGACATAAGTACATGAAGACGCATTCAACATGATTATTTATAAGATAATTTTTGTTTCCTGATTTAGGAGAAATATTTATATTACTAGTGGCCCCCGCGAAACGCCCGCAAATTTAATTATTTCACATTTATTTAGTGTACGGTAAATGTAAATGTTAAAATCTCGAAGTTTTTTCTATCATCATACAAATAATTATTTTACAAACATTATCAAATAACAAAACATTGCAAACTAAAGATTCAATCCATTCAACAAAACTGTTGTGTAAGATAACTGTTTTTAGCAATTAAGCAGTTTTGTCGAATAAAATACTTTATAACTATACTAAGTAGATATAAGTTTTTTATTTATGAACTGACTGTAATAGAGCACATACTTCGTAAGACTTACCTATTAACAAATTAGCGTCATAATCGCTTTCGGAATTAGTACAATTGACCATGTACCAATGATCACATATCAGCATTCTTTGCTGGAACAGCGTTGTGTTCGGACAGGAGTAGCTGAACTGCCTGCCGAGGCCGTCGCACATGTGGTACACCTGGAAAAATAGCGACGGGACATTATTTAAAAGATTCCTTTTAATAGATTTCAATTAAAAAGAAAAACAGCTTCACACACAGCAGGGTAGGCAAAAGAAAAATAGTGTTAAGACACTCCGTTCCTCACTTTCCGCCAAATCTGGAGGCACTGCGCGTTGAGTAGCGGAACATAACTTCGAGGTTTGCCTCGACCAGAGCGAAGAAATGGCAATATAAATTAAAATAAATATTTCATTTCTTTGTAGTGGTGATCGAACCCACAACCAGTGCGTTTACACTTCTGCCCCTGCGCTACGACTGGTCACAAATGAATGAATAATTATTATTTAAAAAAAACCAAGCACGCACACGACAAGCGTAAGTCGGGCGCGCCCACCATAGCTTCTGTTCAAAAATTGAAGCTTTTGAAATCAATTTTCATGCTTTTGAAATCAATTTTGAAATCAGCTTTGCTTAGCCAGAGAGAGTCCTTTCATCTGATACCTCACTTGAACTAGCGGCTTTAATACTAAATATTGCCCCCGACTTATATCGTGGGCAAAATTTAGTATTAAGGCCGCTATTATATTTTTGGATTTAACCACAAATGTATAGTTTTTAGATTTTTTCTTGAACTAGCTAGCAACTACAGGTATTACACCTGTAGCTGCAAAATTTTATAATTCTAGGTTAACCGGAAGTACCCTATTCATTTTGATTCTTTTTATAGTGTCGAAATACGCATTATATATTTTTTGATATACGAAATATATTTTTTGCTCAAATCTACTTTTTGCTAGATACGGCTGTATCTTTTTTTAAAGTAATTGTAGAAATACTTTTTTTTTAGGAAATCATGGGGCCGTATTTCTAGGTATATGGTTTGAATTTGAACTTGATACCTCCAAGCGTTCTTGAGATTCATTAATCGGGGATTGCGTTTGGCCATTGTCTCGTATTCGGGGTGAAAGCGGAGAATGGAATGTCTTAATACCAGGTTACCTCCGCATCCCCTATATGCGGGATACATTGTTTTTTTTTTTGAGTCCTGTAGTTTCGCCTTTGTGTTGTCTGTCTCTGCATCCCGCTTTTAGAGGGGTAGGCAGAGGGAACCTAGTGTTAAGACACTTCTGTTACCCACTTTCCGCCGAATTCTGAAGGCATTGCGTGTTAAGTGACGGAACTCAACATCGAATACGATCAAAAATTATATTTTGTATATATTTGAGCAAGGTAAACAAATAACGAAATTATTTAAAATGGCTAAAAAAGTTAGGTACTTATGTATTTTTAACCTTTATGACGGCAACGTCCTTTTGTGTAACCTTACACATTTTTTTTAATATTACACTAACTTAAGCATTATGAGAATCACTAAACAAGACCATCATGTCGCGAAGCTTTTTTATTTTGTGGCGTTAAAAAATATTTATCACATTTAAAAGTTTATACTCATAAAAGAAAGCGAAGGTACATTCCATTTCCACTCGAAACAATAAATTATTTTCACTCACACTGGTAACAAGACAAAGTGCGGCGTTCAGCTCAGCCACTCAATATGCAATGACTTAAAAATTGGGCCGTATGTGGGGCCCAGAGTGTCTTTATACTATGTTCCTTGTGCTTACTTAAGCTAAAAAAAACAACTACAAAATAGATAAAAATTAATGGACGAAATATCCCAATAGGTACCAATTACGTATTCCTCGCAAAAAAAACTTCTCGCTTTTTCCCGCAAACTCTGTTTCCCTCTATACATCAAATTTTCGAGACATTGCGTGTTAAGTATCGAAATTTCGCGTGTTTCGTATTCCTACCAGAGCGGGGAAATGAAAATTGAAATTAAACTGTCATTCCCCCGAGTGGGATTAGAACTCACATCCGTCACGTCAGTCGCTAAACGCACCACGACGGCTTCAATATATGTATACATACAACAATTATATGTACCACGGTCATTTTTAACTTCCTGGATCATCTATAACAATCCGAATCACTTAAATCTAATTACTTTACAATTATTAATTTCAAAATCAACTTCCGACATGCATCGAGTAACATATTTGAATACTTGCGTAAGTGTTATTTTAGTTATTAGTTTCGTTATAATGCTATTATTGATTTAGAGTTAAAAATAAATCGACTGTGGTGAAGCCCTAAAGGAAGGTTATGGTTTTAGAACGTATGTATGTATGTCAGTTTGTTTGTTCTCTTGTAACTGTAAAACTAGAGTACCCATTTTGATAAATGATACGTCGTTGAATTGGTCTTTGTGGAACAAACACCAAACACCAAAAAGCTCTTACTACTTACAGTGTTTGGTATGTATATTAATATATTGTATTACAAGAACGCAATGATCCATCCAAATTACAAGGCAATTAGTTTTTTACACCAAATTCAATGTTAATGACACGTTGCGTGAACTTTAAATCAATTTACTAACAGTAAAGGCAGTTTCACAAGTGTCTTAGATAGGTATGTATATTTCTTATTGTTTTACATTGTAAATTATTTAATGAGCAAATACAGCAATGAAATAAAATATATTTTTTCACATTCCGAAAATGGGAATCTTAGTAGATATTAAACCCAAGCCATTGCGTTTACAGTCACACGCTGTCTCATGATAGCTTCAAATTCATTAATCATATCAAAATACAAATATTGGAAACCTAGAAACCTTTACTTATTAAATCAAAACAGAATAAGCTCTTTTACACCCATATATCTATTATTAACCTTATACATCATGCGCAAGCGCAACTCCTATATGCGCCATACGTACATATGTGCGTCGTGTGAACTAGGCTCACAATAAATCACTTGGAAAGAACAAATAAGATTGATTTACTGCAATTATTTCATTAGTCTTGTATCTTATCTTTATGTAAGGTGACATTGAAGTGCAGTTGTTCATCAACTTTTGTATTATGATTTTTTTTGTATTATGCTGTTTCCCATATATAGTACCTAAGGTAGCAGAGGGAACATCGTTTTATAATACTTCGTTCCCAAAACACCGTCAAAACTTCGAGATATTGCGTGTTGAGTGGCGGAACTCAACGTCGTACTTTGTCCAGTTACCAAAGCATGGGAACAAAACAATAAATGAAATTGGAATTTGGGCAAGATCGTCTAGTACTCTAGTACTTAGGTTAAGATGCTACTTCGTTGCCCACGCACCGCCCAGTATGATATTGTAAGCACGATTGAACGCAACGGTTGTGGGCATTGGGTTCTGCCTACCGAGTTATATGCGGAATATATGTGCCCATGCTCTTGTATGTGTGTTATCTGTTAGTCTAGTAACGGAAAAGTTTTATCTTTTATATACATATATGTACTTATAAATATTTAAGTTAGTATTAATAAACAAAGGAATATTTATTTCATATTATATCAGATGACATTTTAAAGTAAAAATAAGATCAAATTGAGTATCTACTTTGTTATGTAAGCACACATGAACATATATGTATGCAAAGACTGAACGCATAATTCTCATACTATGGAAGTGTATTGTGAAAGTGGGTCGATAGTATTGTTTTTGCCCATCACTTGCAATTTTATTTACATTCGTTGGATAATCTAGTCTAGATCTAGATGTAAATTGCTTAATCCAAACTGTAGTTTAGGGTCAATGATTGAGGATGTGGGCGAGCGTCTGACTGTAAATGGTTGTGGGTTCGCTTCTCATTCGAGTGATTAATTATTTCAATTTGCCCGATATTGTAAGAGAAAATGCATCATTGATATCAGCCATTCAACCTTTGCCAAATTGGGTTGGAAAGCAGAGAACAGTGTTTTGGCACTAGATTGTCTCTGCCTAACATCCAATTTATCTTTACATACTACTGATATAATCATGCTCAATTACTTCTTATAAGCCCATTTTGTATTGAAACCTACCCCTAATTCTAAATATCCCACTATTTATACCGTTATTATAATATATTTTCCCATAATTGTAGGTAGAGAGTAAAAACCAAGTAAAACCATACGTTCTAAATTAAAATGAACTAATTCAAACGGATTTATCGGGACATGATATCAAAATCATAATAAAAGGCTATTTCAGAATTGCTCAAATATTATTTCTACGTCTACTTTCCCGTAAGAATGTTTGTATATAAAAATAAAAACAAAAGCACAAGCCTATACGTTATATGTATGTACATACATACAGCCGTGTGAAGATGTCCTACATTATTACAATGAGTTCACAAAAGTTTCGACCTTGATGTGCATAGTATAAACAATCTTTGGTACAAATTAGTTGTAATATAAATCAGGTATTTTTGGACTAATTATAATCTAAAGATATGTTTTATTTTGATATTATTTTGTTTAGCTTCGGACTGTATCCCACATTTAGCAGGATAGGCAGTGGGTTTTAGTATTAAGAGTTACGGCACTCCGTTTGTCACTATCCGCATGGTATAATATGATTAATTATATTTTTATTTATTTATTATTTATTCAACATATTCGCTACTGTTATAAAAGCAATGAATTACTTAAACTGTGCTGTACGTGCTCAATGCGCCAATTTTTGTTTCTGATACACTTGTAACAGCTGTTAATGTCAAGTAGTCAAAAAAAGTAAAAAAAAACACAAGTAGTCTGTGAGTTTACGGTTCATAGCTCTATAAACCTTTTTTGGTAATAACTAACAGACAGACAACGCACGAACGACACTACGCAGCGTTAAACGTTAAAATTTCTCATATAGTTTTCTTGATTTTCTATACTCCATATGAGAGAACCAAGAGACGATTTGCCAATATTCTTACGGGAACAGGAAAAAACTGAAATTTCAAGTTTTCACCTAATAAAGTCCACATGAAAGAAGTTGCAGAGGGCAACTAGTGTTAAATAGCTTAAATCACAGGCATTGTGAATACATTAAATAATCCTAAACATGCTTTAAAAAATACTACAATAAACTATGTTCGAGGCCGGTCGTGGCGCAGCGGCACGAGGTGTGACTGCGAAACCGACTGGTTGTGGGTTCGATCCCCACTCGAGGAGATGAAATATTTACTTAAATTTATATTTCCATTTCTTCGCTCTGGTGTCGAGGTTAAACGCGGCGTTGAGTTCTGCCACTCAACACGCAATGCCTCCAAAATTCGGCAGAAAGTGGGGAACGGAGTGTCTTAACACTAGGTTCCCTCTGCCTACCCTGCTGTGTGCGGGATACAGCGTGAAGCTAATTTAATTTTTAATTTAATAAACTATGTTCATAAAAATATTTCATTGATTCAGACAAAGAGGAAGAACGAAGTGACTATGCTATATTTAGAACCTTCACTAACACATTGAGGTGTTTATATTTTATTTATAAAAAAGACGACGACGGGAAACGAGCGTACTGCCGGATGGTAAGAAATCAATGCCGCCCAGGACCCCGTGTGGAACCAGAGGTGCAGGTGCGGTATCCTCTCTTATCACACTCTCGTTCTTTATATATATGTATGTATGTCTTGTGTGATATACAAATACAATTATTTATTTAAACAAAATGATTCTAAATCTAATATTTTAAGTAAACCAGATATTTAAAGTTAACATCAAGGCCGATTCTTTTCCTAGTTCTATACAAAGCGACACGTGGTAACATTGAAATCACACAAAAAAATATGTAACAATTTGCAATAATTTTGCTAATAATTGTTTCCTATATAAAATTTATGTATTTATTTATGATGATGATGATGATGTCAATACCTGTTTCTGGACGCGATGGTTGTAGATCGTTGGATTTTTTTTTCTAGATCTAGTAAGATCGTGGAATTTAGTTCAGAAATCAAATAAAGAACAACTACTTAATTAAAAACAACGGATAGTATAGAATAGAGTATCTTAGCACTAGGCAAAGACTATGAAAGTCCTGATATGATCCAAGTTACCCTTGGACGCATCCTATAGGAGGACGCAACCCCAAATGCCTTGAAGTTGCTTAAGATAAGTGGCTAACGTCAGTATCACTTTGATGCTTACGTTATTTCTTATGAAAAAAATCTAAGAAATAACATCAGCTTAAAGATTCTTGATCAGTTTTAAACATTTTTATAATTTTGTGTTTTTTTTAAATATTCACGCTTTATCCCGCATGTAGCAGGAAAGGCTTAAGGAGCCTAATGTTAAAACATTCTGCTACACACACACCCGCAAGTATTTTTGAAACAATCTAAAGCTAAAAAATCTTCTTTCATGGTCACCATCTTAAGTATGTATGTATATGTAATAGGCTACATGTATTACAAAACGTATGCACGTTAACGACGGTGTATCAAATGCATAATTATACTATCCAATATTCACTAAGCTCTTATTGGCCACTTAAATGTTTAATATACGATGCAAGTACATTAGCTTTTATTTAAAATTAAACAATTAAAATTCAACCAATTGTTTTATTTTTCACATTGATATTCACGTAAATCGTTATAAATATTCAAAAATAACTAAACTAGCTTCACGATGTATACCTAGCGGAGTAGCCAGAGAGCTTTCGCTTCTTCTTCGCCTCTTATTTTTACCTTTTATCTTTTCTTCTTCCGGGGGGCTATGTATAGAATATTTGAAACTCTCAGTGATTATAAGTTGCAATCCGCAATTTCATTGGCATTGAGTTTATGGCCTTTGCCATAAATTCAATGCCAACAACAAAAAATAATACAATAAAATAATTAAAAAATTACGTGACATTTTAAAAATTCTTTTAAAATGTCACGTAATTTTTTTAAAGCTAATATTGATAATATTTCGTTGGCCCCTAGCAGTATATTCATTTAAAGAGAGCGGCCTCACAGACCAGCCTTCCTAGGTTACTTCGAGAAACTGACTGAATATTTTTTCTTATATTCACATCTCCTAAGGTTTACGTGGGCTGATAGGGTTTCAAATGCCATGTCTACTGAAAGTTTTTAGCAAGTTTTACGAAGTCGCTTTATTTATATCTCTCATAGATTAGACATTCCTGTTGTGATTCGACATCACAAACTCACACATTCAAGATAAAGATATAATAAAAAAAACAAATTGCGATCAAATGATCGAGCGTAAATTAAGTTATCATGACCTAAAATCGAACCTATGACTGGCGCAGAATACTCCTCTGAGCCGCAATAGCTAAAATTAATCGATTTATTTAAACAACTTATTTTTTTTTTCAAACAATGCTAGAGAAGGCGCCAGAGCAAATTATACCTTGACCTGAAAGTTAATAGAAATACACGTAGGCAGAGAGGACGACTATCCTACTATTGAGAGGACTTGTTAAATGTATATTTTTATATATTTTATTTATTGTTTGACGTAAATGGTAAACACTATGATAATTTTTGTTAATGTCACATTGAGCTTTTAAGTGTTGGTTAAAATAAATGCTAAGTTAAAGCAGTTCATGCTAGGCAGTGGCGGAACTCCACGGCGCCCTTTATCCCATTACAAGAGCGAAGAAATGAAAATATTAAATATTTCACTTTTTCAGGTGGTAATCGAACTCACAACCTAAAAAAAATACATATATTGTGGTAAAAAACCGCATGATCCATCATTCCTTTTGCATCACTTCTAAATTAACGTACACTGGGTAACAAAGTGATACGTCCAAGATTCTAAATTTTATCAAGTGACTTTAACAGTATTCACAAATTATACAGGAAAACATGAAATTAAAAAAATCGCAATTTAAGTTAAGTTTTAGTTAACAATTTAAGTTGTATTGTAAGTGCATGTAATTACAAAATATCAGATCGTATCAAATCGTGGCATAAATTACAATAAATTTAAAAGTTAACGCCGACGCCCACTTACGTAAAAGAAGCGAAAGTTCAAGGTCCCAATGGTTCAGTGGTCACTGTGATGTCTTATAGCCGATCGTCTATTCTCTTTGTTATGTAAGTAGGACAGTAGATGTTTTAAATTTGAATATAAGCAAATGAGAGTAATTTACTCAAGTGCTATTTTTGTTTACATTTTTTTTTATAAGTTTTACACAGTATCATACAAATAGCTTAGTAGGCTTAGAGGGACTAAAGGGAACCAAGTGTTAAGTCAATCCGTTGCCCACGCACTCACTCACTTTTCAAAACATTGTAGTTCCAGGTCTCAACCCAGCACTTTGTTTTGTTACTATCGTGGGAAAATTATATGTATATTAATTCGTTCCTCTGAGGGGGAATCGAACCAACAACCGCCGCGTTTACAAACAAGCGCTATGCCGTCTGCCGTTTATTATTTTTTTAGGATTTAACCTAGTAATACATATAAATGCTGGCCAATTCAATATCTCATAGCATTCTTAAGATAAAAGCTCTTGACAGACAGACGGACAACAGTGTGATCTTATAAGAGTTCCTTTTTTCCTTAAAACGTATGGAACCCTAAAAATAAATATACTTTTAAATAATAAGTGAAAATTTAATTTGAAAAAACATATTATTATGTAACAGATAAAAATGATCATTACACAATAGCATAAAGTTCAAGGTCTCGGTGCCACAAAACCGGCGTACCGGTTACTTACTGAAGATTCACTTTCTCTATAACACGGTTATTCACCGTACGGTGTTGTTAAGTATTACGATACTGTTATACATTTTGTAAGTATTGCCTATGAGTGACCGAGCTTAACGCTGTGCAGCTGGGTCAAGACTTGTAACTTATATTTAAAGTTAGTTTTTGACAAATTGGTACCTAATATGCAGCTATTGAGGTATGAACTAGGTCTCTAGTATCCAGGCTCTATAGTATTCACCACTAAGTATATAAAAAAGAATAGCTATAATAAATATAAAACGACTCTCCTGCCCTTAAAAATAGAAAAAGGCCAAGTTAGATTAGATTCGAACCCATAACCTTAATCGTAAATAACGATTAATCGTTTACTATACGCAAATTTATGTAATAGTACTGTGGCACTGTTGAATAATCTAAAAATCATTATACGTTACGTATGTACTTCATCAATTATTCCGCACGTATTTTTCAAATCGGCAAACGTTAAAGGAAATATTGTAAAAATGTTATGTAAGTTTGACACTACTGTGAAATAACAAATTTGGTAAAGAGGTTTTTTTTATTTTATATTCTACATTCAGACTGCATTTCTGATATTGCATGATAAATATTTAATTGATATCTCTTGTATTTTATTATTTGAAAGTGATCTAGTGTCGTGGATGCTTCTATATTTCTATATTTTTTACCGAATTCGATTAATTATTTCTAGAAGGGTGTCTAGTAGTTAAAATATTATACATACAATTGAAACCCACAACTAAATGCTTAAGTTCTACATTATTGTAACGTCAATTTCCAGTACAGTTCCTAAGTGTACCAATACAAATGTAAAAATCTTAATTACTTAATTACTATAATTACTTCGCTTAATAAAGCTTTAAAATAACACAATTTAGTTTAATAATATGAACAATACATTGTAATTACTTATGTGGAGCTCGAGATGCCTACATTCCATAGCACACCTTTGAAACGCTAGGAAATGTCAAACAACCTGTACTACTAATACAAACTTAACATATTATAATATATTAAAATATACATAAGATATACTAATCTTTATTTAATTTTTTTTTACCTCCACACTGTATCCCACAAATAGCAAGGTAGGCAAAGGGAATCTAGTGCACAGTCACTCCGTTCAACATTTTTCGTCTAATTTTAGAGACATTTCGTGATAAGTGCCGGACGCTACATCTTGTCTTGTTACCAGAGCCCCACCTTGTCTTGTTGAGGAAATGAAAATTATATATTCATTCCTGTGAGTATGAATCTGACCCGTACTAGTTAGTCGATGTGCTACTGTGCGCCGCGACTACCTCTACCTCTAGTTTCTATTAACACAACGTTCAAAAACTACGGAGAACTTTCATTCCATTACAAGATCAAAGCTATGTAAGTATTTATTTATTTACCCCGGATGATGCGGTATATAAGGTCGTGGGAGCATACTCTTAAGAGTTTTTCTATATATTTTTTAAAATAAAGGTCACTCTATTGTTATACTTTATCTTATACAACAAAAGGAGATCCTATTCAATCAGTACTGACGACCAAATAAGCGATTGAAGCGTTTAAGGAATTTACGCGTCCTAACAAAGGTCAAGGTGATTGTATCGAGTAGGTACTGAGATTCGAAAAATGTAACAATAAAATAATAATAAATAAGTAGGATAGAAATATTAAGGGCGACTAAAAATAAGATTTGGATTTAAAAATACACTATTTTATACCAAATTTGTCAATTTAAAAAAAATCTTATTAATAATTACTGGCTCGAAGGACCAATATTTTCTTCACTTGCATATGCCATACTCCAATATTTTCTTTACCTGAGTAGTAACATACTCAAGTAAAGAAAAAAATAGTTCTTGTGCTTTGCCGAAAAAAAGTTCTCAAAAGTCTTTATGCCTTGTCTTGAAAAAAGTTTAAATACTTACATATAAAAATTTCGTCACTTCTTAGTTAATCTTCATATTACTAATATAATATTGCCTCTAATTGTACCTATACCGAGTTGAGAGTCATAACTTTTATATTTTAAACACGCGTGTGAATCTCATTGTTGCCTTCAAATTTACGATTCTTGCTAAATAACTAGCTATTTGGAACTATTTTATTGCGTACATTTACTGTTTAAATGAAATACTAAACTACACAATTCGTATTGTGTTTATAATAACTACTTGTCCTAAGTTAAAATTAAAGAATGGTCATGCTGTATCCCGCTCATAGCAGGGTAGACAGATGGAACCTGGGAAACTTGTATTACATACTCCGTTCCCATTGTGATAATTCCAGTTCTCACTTACCGCCGAATTCTGGAGGCATTGCGTGTTGAGTGAGACTTGTCAGGAATAATCTCTTAGTGCTCCCCTTAACTCATCAAGAAACTCATATAAAAATGTTTTTTTTAGATGACCAACACTTTAGCCTGAACGTTATCTCTCTGTCACTCTTGCTTAAAATTTGTGCTCTATAAAAAAATCATCAATCATTTAAATTTTTAACCATAATTATTTGAAAATTTAACCTTATTTAATCGATTCTTAACCCTAACGCATCCTGTGAAAGTTTCACCAAAATCCATTTAGTATAATAATTTAGAATAGTGATGTTATTAGACTGGCAAACGAAAAGACTGACAAGAAAGTGTCAATCAAATTGCGGCTTGGATGTTTTTTAAAAGGTGTTGATTTAATTCCCGGTACTTGTATTTTTTTACCTTATCCAAAAAAATACGTTCGTCGTTCACAGTAAACAACTATTGTTTAAAGTAATATAAAATAATATAATCTGGTATTTCCTGCAAAACACTGTAAAGGAACAGAGTAACAAGATATAATCGGCAATTTAAATAATTTAAGGAGGCACGTATTAGCGCAAACATAATTATTAAGATAACAATAATAATGAGTTAATTATGTGTAATAAATCAGTTCTTCAAAGATATTTATAAAGCAACTAAATTATATTAGAGTGTATTTAACTAGTAGTTTTAACTAAATTACATACAAAGTTAGAAACACTAGTAAAACATAAAAAAATATATATCGCGAAAAATTGTATAAAATCGCTCTACTGTAAATTTTTTAATCATCATCTAGGATGCAGATTGTTTTTTTATAAAAAAAATATCGTAGCGCGATATAAGTCTATGCCTCTTGGACGTTTTTGCTGCCTTAAAAATTTTATTCGTTTTCTAAAAAACTATAAAATCTCTTAGATCAGCTCTCTTTGCTTTATACAATAAAAACCTGTGAAAAAAGTAATAAATAAAATATGACTAAGATTTCTAGTACATTCCGCCGTATAAACATACCACATACCATTTCCCGGTTAATTAAATATGATTTTTAATTGAGTTGTTTACACATCTCCGCATTGATTCTAAACTACGTACTACATAGTAAATTCTTAATTGTTACGTTTTTTTTGCTAGAGGTATTTATTAATTAACCTACGCCATTTTTTAAATAGTTTTAAGATCGCAGGTACATCGAAGATTCAGAGGACCCACTAAGAGGGCAGTCACGAAATCCGGCGCCGCATTTTCTCTGAAGAATACAACCTACAGTATAAATAAAAATCTTTTCTTATTTTGCTATATCCTCTTTTAGTTCGAACTAACGACTACCAAATTCTATTATCACATGAGAATAACCTCTGATGACATCATTTTATATTAGAAATGATATATATGGTTCGATTTCAGCACAAGGTCAAGCTTAGTAAGCTTAAAAGGAAAGATAAACATTATGATAAGCATAATGAGAAAAGACATTTGGAATATAAAGTCTAAATGCATTATTTCATAATTCTAGGGTCAAAGTAAAAGGATGGGTGAATCGTATTTGGACAATCAGAGATGAAATTAATGATGAAATATACGAGTATGAGCCATTATGGGTCAGTTTTGGTAGACGTGAGTTCGATTCCCCCTGGTGAAAATATACATAAATAGAGGGCGCGCGCGGCTTCGCCCGCTTATTAGGAGTGAATTCAAAAAAAACCACGAAACACGTGTTCAATAAAATATTTTTAACGGTCTGAATTTAATTTTTTATAAAAATCGGTGGCAATTTAAAGATTTTTCCATATAAACTTTCAACCCCTTATTTGAACCCTTAGGGGGTGAATTCTTAAAAACCATGAAACACGTGTTCAATGAAATATTTATAAGAGTCTGAATTTAAAATTTTATAAAAACCGGTACAAATGAAAAAAAAATTCCATACAAACTTTTAACCCCTATTTCATACCTAAAGGTATGAAATAGGGGTTAAAAGTTTGTATGGGGTTAAAATTTTTCAAATTCCCTTCTTAGTGGATGTCCAGAATATGAAAATAAACATCTGCCCAAATTTCACGTTACTACCATCAGCGGTTACGGCTCTGCGTGCGTCTTACCTCAGTCAGTCAGCACGAGTCCTTTTATATATATAGACTAGCGGCTCGCCCACGGCTTCGCCCGTTTAAAATACATGATTTTGATTTAATAAGCAGAATTGATTGACAACTCTAATGACTTCTAATATGATTTTTTATTACTTTAATCTGTAATATTCTAATATAATTTTTTACGACAGTATCGTAACTTCTATAAGATTTTTTGATTGTTCGAACTAAAAAATATGACCAATGTTGATATTTGATATTCATAAAATATACATAAAGCTAAGTATTTATTATATGTATATATTTTTGTAACATTACGTTCTTTTTACCTATGTTATGTTTTTTAAAGCTCTGTTAAATGTGCTGCTTCTGAAAAAATTTTAATGTACTGCTTCAGAAACAGCCTTAAATGTTAAATTATTGATTTGGGTAAGGATTCATAATATTCTTTGTAAAATAACTGTAAAGTTTGCATATTAACTCCTGTACAGTTTTTAAATTAGTTACACATATTATTAACTAAATGTACAATTGGTAAATATGTATAATAGTTATTACAGAGTACACGTAGAAAAGATGTTTTAGGCATTTTTATATAGATTTATTTCAAACGAACGAACGAACCAAAAAATCTATGTATTTGCTTGATATCTCTTTGAAGATCAAATCGTTCTTCATCTCTGTGTTGAATTAATTACGATTTCAACTTAACTGTTATGATTTATGAAAGCAATCTCAACTAACAATTCAATTTTGTTTACTTTATTGTCTAAAATATTGTATAATAGTGCTTCAAAAATATATATTTTTATCAACAGTCATATAATCAACACGTTTCGAATGTCATTCTTTAGCCAGGAATCTTACCAGCGCGATTGCTATATAATATTCGCAGGCAAACTAATGCCTTTAGTTCATTCAAATGACGATAACTTTTTTTTTAATGAACCGATTTTGATGATCCAAATTTTAGTAACTAAGTTGAGTTAAAACAAAGCAATTGGTGAAATTTTCAAGTAAATCGGTTCAGTACTTTCAGAGAAAAATGCGGACAGAAATATGTCGACAGACAGACAGACAGACAAGAAATTCAAAAAAAATCTTTTTGCTTTCTATTATTCTTTTTAAGTGTCCCTCTATCCATTTCAGTCAAAATTACTAAATGTACAGACAAAATATTTTTACTGTCTTATTATATATAGAGATAGAGACTAGCGGCTCGCCCACGGCTTCGCCCGTTTAAAATACATGATTATGATTTAATATGCACAATTGATTGACAACTATAATGACTTCTAATATGATTTTTTTACGACATTATCGTCAAAGATTTTTTGATTGTTTTAAATAAAAAAAATACGATCATTGTTGATATTTGATATTTATAAAATATACATAAAGCTAATTATTTATTACACGTATATATTTTTGTAACTTTATGTTCTTTTTACCTATATAATATACTCTGTTAAATGTGCTGATGTCAGTGAATAATTTAATTTACTCATTCAGAAACAGCCTTAAATGTTAAATTATTGATTTGAAGGATTCATAATATTCTTTATGAAATAACTGTAATAATTGAATATTAACTCCTGTACAGTTTTTAAATTAGTTACATATATTATATGAACGAACCAACCAAAAAATCTTTGTATTTACTTGATATTTCTTTCAAAATCGTTCTTTATCTCTGTGTTGAATTAATTACGACTTAAACTTAACTGTTATGATTTATGAAGGTAATCTCCACTAACAATTCAATTTTGTTTACTTTATTGTATAAAATATTATACAATAGTGCTTCAAAAATATATATTTTTATCAACAGTCATATAACCATATGCCAGCGCGATTGCTATATAATATTCGCAGGCAAGCTAATGCCTTGAGTTCATTCAAAAGACGATAACTTTTTTTTTAATGAACCGATTTTGATGAACCAAACTTTAGTACTTAAGTGAAATTTTCAAGTAAATCGGTTCAGTACTTTCAGAGAAAAATGCGGACAGAAATATGTCGACAGACAGACAGACAGACAAGAAATTCAAAAAAAATATTTTTGCTTTCTATTATTCTTTTTAAGTGTCCCTCTATCCATTTCAGTCAAAATCACTAAATGTACAGACAAAATATTTTTACTGTCTTATTATATATAGAGATTATTATGTATATTCCACTTGTTTTTCTATCCCGGTTGGGTTAGACTTATTGTGGGAGACTTATAGTAAGATAAAAATGTATAGATCTATATATATAGTGTATGTAATCTAATGTATATAGCACCCTAAAAACCCGAAAAGGAAAAAACGGAACGCTATTAAGATAACTTTGTTGTCCGTATGTTCGTCTATCAAGAATATTTATCTCGAGATCGCGTGGAGGTTTCAAGCTGAAATAAATATGAAATATTCAGGTCTCTTGAATTACAGAAAAAATGAGTTTCTAAGTCAACCCAATCAAAAGATAAAAGCGTTAATGCATCGCTTGCGACGTTTTGCATGAAAGTCGCCGCGCAATCCAAAATAGCGTACTTTCCGTGGTCAGTTATGAAATTTAAGAAAATAATTCGTTCCCCCGAGTAGGAATTAAACCTATAACCGTCGCGTTCACAGTTGGACGCTGCCGCTGAGTTACGACGGCCTCGATGTAGCTTGAAAGTCAGAATATTTGCTATACTAACTGACACACTATACATTTCGACACAAATAAATACAAAGAGCAAAGAATCAACTTGAACTATTTTGACATAACTATCGATTTATAGAAATTGAAAACATTTTGAAAGATGCATATTTCGCAAAATAAAACAAAATTTTATTAATAGTTGCAACAATTTGGATATAAATTTAAAAAGAACTAATTTTATACATTGGAGTTTAATCTATTATGCTATTATAGACATAAAAGGCAAAATGATAAATGGTATTGCTTTAACGTAACAGATGAAAGAATAACAAATTGTTATATCGATAGACTACTTATTTACCATGGATGTGCTTGTCTGTATACAATTATTTCATGAAGACTTTTATTTATATAAAAAAGAGGGAAAATTACATAATAATCTATATCTATCTATTCTTAATATTTTAAGCTGATGAGTTTGTTTTTTGAGCGCGCTTATCTCAGGAACTACTGGCTCCAATTGATTTGGCCATATAACAACACATTAATAGTTTTGATGTAATCCGCCGGTCACAGCTACTTCGGGCACTTAGATTGTGTCACATTTCTTACATAACTCCTCGTTATTTGCAAGGATCAGGTAAGGTAGTGCCTAATAAACAGTAGAATCTTAATTTATTTTACCACACCTGATGCGGTCCTGTTCAGTCAGTCATATATTATACCAAATGCGTGACAACGTTACTATAAATAAACTTTAACATCAATAAAATTACAATAAATTATGTAAGAATGTTCAATGCACACAAAATTCATAAAATAATATACATTCATTAAAATTCACGAAACGTAAAATTCAAGTATTTTTATAGTAAATATATACTTATAGTTATACTAGTCATACTTTTGTTTACGCGTTGAACTTGAAATCCGTGACGTTAGGAGGTTCAAATCCAATTATCGGAAAAACGTCGAAGATATTTCTAACTCCACAGGGGACAAATGCGGGATCGAGCGGATTCGTGCTTTTACATGTCCCGCTGTATTATTCTAAAATTTATATTTAAATTAATTCTTTTCCCTCAACCTACAACCAAGTCAGTGAGTGACAGACAACGCCTAGCTGGACTTTAATCTGGCATGTATACAAGTTAAGGACTGTAGGGGAGCACTAGTACAGAATTTTACCGAATTCTCGCAGAAACGAGAAAAAAAGTATTTATATTTTACGTCCTAAAGTCCATGCAAGCAAAATTGGAGGCGACGACTAGTATTTTATAAATGATTCAATATATCGCATATCACCTGACAGCCGGTCTCGACATCTGCGTAGTAGCCGGACGCGCGGCCTTGACACGTGAATCTCGTCGCTGGACTCCTTACGCGATTGCCGGTCTGGAAATAAAAGAAAAATTTAGTTATTTTTTTTTACATTTTTTAAAGTGTTATTCCACACATAGGAATAGTAACGTATGGCTTAGTTAGTAAGAGCGCTTGGACGGTTTCCAAAGAGGCGCGGGTTCAAATCCCTCTACGTTGAAATTTTTATTCGTTTTCTTAATAATGGTTATTATTTGTTTTCAATGGAAACAATCTCACTGGAAAGATTCAAAATTCTAAATTATATGTCTATTTTATTTAGTTTCAATATTATTGAAAAGAATATTACAATAAGGTAAGAGTTTTTAGAAAAATAGTATAAAATATGCTTGGAATCTTGAATTTATCCGGTAAATCCTCATCAAAGGATTAGTCATGGATACATGGATTAGTCATTATCAAGATTTTTTTTGTTATATTTCCATTTCTTCGCTCTGGTGTCAAGGTTAAGCGCGGCGTTGAGTTCTGCCACTCAACACGCAATGCATCCGGAGTTCGGCAGAACGTGGGGAACGGAGTGTCTTAACACTAGGTTCCCTCTGCCTACCCTGCTGTGTGCGGGATACAGCGTGAAGCAATTTAATTAATTTTTTTTTTTAAGAATTTTTCCGATGATACGAAAAATAATATATACATTATCAAAACAAATTAAATTCATTGTTTTTATATAGATACTTATCAATATATTGATATATGTAAAAGAATGGATTAACATAAAACAACCTCTGCATTACGAATTTATTATATCTTTTCTTGTTGTCTATTTAAAATAGAAGTAATAAATAAAAAAGTGTAAAAACATTGAAATTTCATACAGAAATCTTGCACAAACAGGAAATACGTTCAAGACCCATAATTGAGATTTGAGTTACATTTGCTCGGATTTCTTGTCACGAAAACATTTTTAGGCAAATGTAATATTCTCGTTACCGCTATCTTGTTAGCTAAAGTATAACTTTATAAGTATACTTTATATTTAACCGCTTAAAATTTATTATTATAGCAAAAAATGAAGAACGGAGTGACCTATCACTCTTCTTGAATTTTTGAAAATAAAAAAGAAGCCGCTGAGGCCGTTGTGTTACAGTGGCACATGCGACTGTTAAGGCAAAGGTTGTCGGTTCGATTTCCATTCAGAAGAAAGAACTATTTAATATTTTGATTTCCCCGCTCTTATAAAAAGAAAAAGCGCGGCGTTGACCTCTGCCACTCAACACGTAATGTCTCGAATATTCGGCGGAAAATGTTAAACGGATTGTTAACACTACGTTTTCTCTGCCCACCCTGCTATATGCGGGATACAGCGTGAAACTAAAAAAAAAGAAATGAATTTAAAAAAAAAGAGCACGGAAGACAGTCTTGGACTGACAATCAGCTGACCCGTACCGAACACCGGTCATTACCGTATACGGTAACCGTTACGTGTACCTACTGGGTAATTGCAATGGAAACACAACTCGTATCTTTGGCTTTTGTCTTGCGTGATTACATAGTTAATTTTATTTGTAACGCCAATTTGTGTTTTGTAATCGATTATTTCATATATTCCTTGTTTTTTTTGGCGTTTGTCTTTTATTTTTGCGTTTTATAAAAACTGTTACTTATTGATGATGGAGATTTTGTAATAAAAAATATGTGATTAACTGACTTCAAAAAAGAAGGAGGTTAAAATATATTCTATATATATTTTTAAGTATGCGCACCGATTTCTTTGTCATTTATTAAACAATTTTAAAAATCCTTTTTTATCCTTGGAAATTTTATTTTACGTGTATCACGCTCTATGCCGCACATAGCAGGGTAGTCAGAGAGAATCTAGTGTTGAGACACTCTGTTCCCGTTTTTCATACGAATTCGAAAAATAGCCGTGCAAATGATTTAATCTACAACTTCATCATATTCACTTCGATGGCCAAAACGATATAACAAGTAAAAAATTATATAACTAACACAGTTACTCCATTTTTAATTAAGGAAATATTTTGTGTTTATATATCACATACAATTTTAAATAGATATATAAACATATAAGTTGGTGGCTAGACACAGCACAATATATGTATAGAATGGGAATCAAACCTTTGACTTAGAAAACCATTAATGACCACTGAACCGTCAGGCTATTATATTTTGTAACAGGAAACTACACAAATTCAAACAAAACAATCAACGTTTGTATATGTAGACCACAAAGATCTATTACTTAATCACTCATCCGGTTTAATGAATGGCTTATTAGTGCTTATTATTTTCGCAATAAGAAGATTTAAGTATTTTTTAGAGTTCATGCTATGGGTTTTTAGCTTTGGACTTTACAATGTGAAATTAAAAATTTCGTTTTTCCCCTGTTCAAAACCTAGTGTTAATACACTCCGTCCCCCCTTTCCGCCCAATTTTTAAGACGTTGTGTGTTGAATGGCGGAATTCAACACTGCGCTTTGCCTTGTTACGAAAACAAGGAAAAGAACTATTTTTTCCATTTGGGAATCAAACTCACGTCGCGTGTAATGTCAAACGCTGTACCGCTGCGCTGCGACGGGAAGATTACGACGATAGACCTATAATTCTATTTCATAAATAAAAAAAAACTAAATTTTATTATGGTTATGGTTGTTCTGTATACTGTAATACGCTAACACATATTCATAGGTATATACGAGTAGACTTAAAATATATAATATGTTTAATAATATATGTATAGCCAGTCGTGGCGCAAGGGCACAAAGTGTGCAAAATCGACTGGTTATAGGTCCGATCCCCACTCGAGAAGACGAAATATTTATTTACATTTATATTTTCATTTCTTCGCTCTGGAGTCGAGGCAAAGCGCGCTAAAGTTGCGCGCGTTGAGTTCCGCCACTCAACACGCAATGCCTCCAGAACTTGGCGGAAAGTGGGGAACGGAGTGTCTTAGCACTAGGTTCCCTCTGCCTACCCTACTGTGTGCGGGATTCAGCGTGAAGTTGATTTAATATATGTATATAGACATACTACAACTTTTGTCATTGTATGCAAATAAATTAAGTGGCTATTCTGACTTCCTTTGAAGTCTAAATTAATAAACGAGACATCTTAATGGTACTTGTGAACATAACTTTACTATGTAATAGATTATATCGATATTTACTCTAAGAGTTATTATCTCTATCTCTATATATAATAAAAGGATAGAAAAGTCAATTCTGTACATGAAAGATATAAAAAAAATAAAAATTAAGTCGGTTTATATGTCGATTATAGAACCTAAAAAACCACTCAACAGAATTCTTGTCTGTCTGTCTGTCTGTCTGTCTGTCTGTCTGTCTGTCTGTTTGTTTGTTCGTCAATCACGCAAAAACTACTGGACAGAAATTGATGAATTTTTGCATGGTATTAGCCTAGGGTCCCAAGGTACATTTTTTGGGTTTCATTCCGAATTTCATTATAGTTTTATTTAAAAAAAATAAAAACTGAAAAATGTAAATTACTTAAAATACCGATAACTACTATATGAAATTAAATTATTTTTAGCATGGTAATAGTTCAAAGCCTAATGCA
>JAATLQ010034749.1:0-24403 GCA_013421005.1 Heliconius erato x Heliconius himera
ATCACGTAACGTCATCCTACTAATATTGTAAATGTGAAAGCTTGTGAGAATGTATGTTTGTTCCACTTTTAGGCAAAAACTAGCAAACAGATTTGGATGAAACTTTAAAGTAATATGGTATAGCTTATACATCAAAATAACGCATAGGCCACAATATGTGAAAATATTTTGTATGATTTGGTTATTATATAGAAATAAATTAAAGCAGGTGAAGCAGCCTTTGAGTTGCTAGTTTCTTTGTAAAAAAATAAAATTAAATTAAATCAACTTCACGCTGCATCCCGCACACAGCAGGGTAGGCAGAGGGAACCTAGTGTTAATACACTCCGTACACGCTATCCACGGAGTTTGGCCCAACGCGTAATGCCGCGCTTTGCCCAACCCTAGAGCGAAGAAATGTAAATAAATATTTCATTTCCTCGAGTGGTGATCGAACCCACACCCAGCCGCGTATAAAGTCACACTTTGTGCCTCTGCGTCACGACTGGCCTCAAACATACTTAAATATGTTGAATAATTATATTTTGCAAGAATCATAAAAAAGTTATATAATTGTACTAGTGCAGGTTGCAGTTATTAATTAGTGAACCACTCGAGCGAGATCTGCTGTCCGGTGCCGCGATCATTTTCATAACATTTGTTATTTTCATTATTTGTTCCGCGTATTTGTTTTACAATGTTTGTATAATAATTTTAAAATGTTAATATTATATCAAATATATTATATTTGATATAATATTAACATTTTAAAATTGTAAATAATTAAATCAGCTTCACGCTGTATCCCGCACACTGCAGGGTAGGTAGAGGGAGCCTAGTGTTAAGACACTCCGTTCCCCACTTTCGAATTCTGGAGGCATTGCGTGTTGAGTAGCAGAACTCAACGCCGCACTTGTCCTCGACACCAGAGCGAAGAAATGAAAATATCTCTTGAAGTAAATTTTTCATCTCCTCGAGTGAGAATCCCACAACCAGTCGGTTTTACAGTCATACTTTGTGCCACTTCGCCGCGACTGACCTCTAAAATTGCAATCAAATCTTGAAATATTAAATGTATGTTAATAAATCTGTTTTGTTTCAGTCGCTAATTACCGATATATTTCGTTTTCTGCCTCAAAGAGGATATCAACTCGACTGTTTATTTTTTAACTCTGAACTTTTGACCGAGTGAACCGATTTTAATGATTTTTGTTATTCGAAAGCTAGTGCTTCCCGTATGTTCCCTTTTTTTGGTCCATTTCTTTGTTTTTTTTACATGAATTATAATTTTGAAGTCAGTGCCTAGTAAAACACAACAAAGGCAGGCGTTTGTTTTACTTGGCAATTCGATATTGTAGTAAGATTGTTGTAGCATTAGTTCGACACTGACTTCAAAATTACAAAATCTTTTTTCAATTTAATTTTTGTTTAACACAATCAAAGTACGGTTTACGTTACGTAAAATTATTTTTTCATTTTTAATTCGTTGTTTGAAGTCAGTTTTTTTTAATAAAAATGAATTTACCACTAATCTATCCAATCTAACATGGAATATTTTATATGAAATGTAGAGAAAACCTGATTAAAAAAACCAACAATCAAATATATGTATATACTCAAAATCAGGCAACGAAATAATTTATACCAATTCCTGATGTGACCTTCTTTCGCTCGAACAAATTAGACGACAACGTTAGCAAACATACAAACACCAGAACCATGTTGATTTTGTAAACAAAAGTCATCATACAGAACGTCAAATGACAATGTCAGGTTTGATATGTCGACGTTCGTTCGTGTTCTATTAATTACATTGTATATTCTTATTATTCTATTTATTTTTCCAAAATTGGCCTAAATGTTGAATAAATGTTTAATAATTTGTGAAGATTAACTTTTATATCAAAATGTTTAAAATATGAGAGTAAGTATGATTGTATTTTTTGTTTTTGTATGGGTTTTTAGATCTCTTAAAATAAAAATAAGAAGGTAAATTCAAAGCTAAAACAATACAAAAGCTAAAATATAGTGAGTGCTTTAAATATAATCAATGCTGTCTTGGCACAGGGAAATACTTTTTGTTTATAGGCACTGTTTAAAATTTGTACTATAAACTTAAATAAAAATAATTATTTTTTATATATTATATAGTTATAAATATTATTCTGATTAAACGAAGAAAACGACTAAACCAAAATTGAAAAAAAAACAAGATAAACTATAACTTCTGTTACCCATAGTATTATTTCTTTAAATTGGCAAATAATGTAGAATAAAATGATATTTTATTAAAAAATGTTAACTTGATAGAGATACGTAGTTAAAAAATATACATATATGGAAAAGATAATAGATTAATGTTTTCGTTTAATTTTAGAAAGATCAACCTGAACAGTACGTAAACATGTGGAGCTTCGGCTAAAATTAAACATTATCTCAGATTGAATATACCAAACAGTTACGAAGGTGGATGGAAAACAAAGAAAAAATTGACTATATTTAAAAAAACTGCCATTTATGGAAGTAATGGAGAGTCTTAGAGATTAGCAATTCAAGAGATACCAACTGTAATGTTTCAAAACCTATTTATTTTTATAATACAAGTGATATAATGAGCCAGTCGTGGCGCAGGGGCATAAAGTGTGACTGTAAAACTGACTAGTTGTGGGTTCAATCCCCACTCGAGGAGATGAAATATTTACTTAAATTTATATTTCCATTTCTTCGCTCTGGTGTCGAGGCAAAGCGCGGCGTTGAGTTCTGCCACTTAGCACGCAATGCCTACAAAATTCGGCAGAAAGTGGGGAACGGAGTATCTTAACACTAGGTTCTCTCTGCCAACCCTGCTGTGTGCGGGATACAGCGTGAAGCTGATTTTTTTTATTGATATAATAATATTAATTATAATTATAAAAGAGCTAAAATTACTGCTATCTTTTGCCAATATTGGAAAAATAAAATATATTCTAAGTTACATAAGATATTGGAAATTAGTTTTCATTAATAGCACAATGGGATTAAATGCTATCTTATCACATTACGGCATACCTATCACAATTTATTAGCAAAGTAACTATTGAATGTATGAAAGATTGAGATTGGATCTGAGAAAGTAAAGTCCAGTTATCTTACTTCAAACGAACATTGTAGAGCGTTATACGGGTATAATGCTTTGTGACATTCTAAGTCTTTAATGAAATAAAAAAATGAATTAATAAACTAATATGAAAAATATTTTAATTTAGGCTACATTATCATAATTTCTATTAGGGTTTATGATTTAAAAAAAAGTACGACCTGCACCTTGATACTTCATGTTTACAATACTTTGAGTTACAATATTTATATATATATATTTTTTGTATTTGACTGATTCTTGAATTCTATTCGCTTCTTCTAAAGAACGTCTTCAAGACATGCTCGTGGACCGGACTCGAATAAACGAAAGTCAAAAAGTTGACTTTTTTTGATTATGTCAATAAAAATACTTACCTAGGTCAGTTAATTTCTTATGAGGACTTAATGTCAAAATAGGTATAGAAGAGATATAAGAATTGGAAACGCTTGAAAAATATACTACGGACTAAATGAAATAATAAAAATCAAAAGACGTAGAAAGCTTTATCAAGAAGTGCATCGCGATTTTACCCTATGTTAATAAAAGATGAATGTGATGTCTTTGAATACAATACAAACCCTTTAAAAATATTATTTTAGATACTTAAATATTTTATAGAAAGCTGCCTTTAGTTTTCTTAGATCTTCAATTTCCTAACGTTATCAGAAAGTGCGCGCTTCAAGCTTAAAAATCTATAGAACCATTTCTTCTTAAATATATTAGCATAACAGATGTCAAATTTTGTGCAATAAATTAAGTAAATTTACATCTTATTGTGTTACAGTACTAATGAAACCGAATTTCTAAGTGGAGATTTAATATCACGGGTTTTCTTTTTCTAGTTCTACATTTAGTGATTGTAGGTTCGGTTATTGACTGGTAAATTTAGATTTACGCTTAATCTTGCATAGCAGGTTGCAATCTGCTGAACACTCTGTTCTCATAAAATAATTGTATTCTCTTAAAATAATTGTGATATAACTACTATTTTTTTACTTCCCTGAAGGAGGATTTGACCCGAAACCATTTTACCGTCACACGCCATCTCATCTCTCACTGACTCGCGATAACTTCATACAATAAATAATTAATGACTTATTCCAGAATGATAGAAAAATATATGAAACATAAGAAAGGAGAAAACAAAATAAAACGAAATCCGTAAAATTAAACTTGATAAATACTATTGATGTAATAATATAATATTGAGGCCAGCCTTGGCGCAGCGGCACGAGGTGTGACTGTAAAACCGACTGGTTGTGGGTTCGATCCCCACTCGAGGACATGAAATATTTACTTAAATTTATATTTCTATTTCTTCGCTCTGGTGTCGAGGCTAAGCGCGGCGTTGAGTTCTGCTACTCAACGCGCAATGCCTGCAGAATTCGGCAGAAAGTGGGGAACGGAGTGTCTTAACACTAGGTTCCCTCTGCCTACCCTGCTGAGTGCGGGATACAGCGTGAAGCCGATCTAATATAACCAAATAAAAAAAATAATCCCACATTGTTCCTTTGTAAGATGTGATCTTGCATATATATATATAAAATTGCTGTTTTATATTTTGCAATTGTGGGAAAAACTTTGTGATAGTTTTCCGTCTATTTAACTTTCTAAGTACAATATGTAGTATTCTAGTTAAAGTATAATAGACGCTGTTGACCTTTGTAGTGTAAAATAAAACTCAAGAAAAAGTCTCTTCTATTAGAGTTAACATCAAAGTGGACTATAAAATAGTAACGACATTTCTTGTTGTAAAGTCGCGTGTCTTCGCTTGTGTGGTTTTATTTTTTAAGCTTCACACTGCACGCCGAACTTAGCAGGGTAAGTAAAGGGAACCCGGGAACCCAACGTTAAAACATTCTGTTTCCATTAAAATACTTGCGTTACCCACTTACCGCCGAGTTTTGGAGGCATTTCGTATTGAGTGGCGGAATTCAACGCTGCGCTTGCCTCGTTATCAGAGCGAGAAAATTTTCATTTCCTAGAGTGGGAATCGAACTCAAAACCTGTCGCGTTTTCAGTCACATCTTTATTCCTGGCCTTGAGATTTCTATTTATTTATGTATATGAAATTTAGATTTGTAACATAAGAATAAGTAAAAATTACCTTTTTGTGTATTAATAATAAAAATAATATACGAGTGAATGTGCACAGATGTAATATGCATGAAACGTGCTGTAAGTAAGTTGTTTTAATTAACATGCTAAGTTCCACGCTAATACTTGACACCAATCTTGATACTATTATACATCTTCTGTATTTGTCGGCGTAAGCAGAGAGAATTTTGTGTCACGTGGCTTTTTAAGCTTTACGTTTAAACTCTTTAGATAGGGTTAATAGAACCCAGTGTAAAGACACTAATTTATTTTGGTCAGAGCGAGAAATTTAAATTATTTACTCACGTTATTTAAATTTCAAAACCTACAACCCGCAGTTTTGCAGTCAAACGTTGGTCCACCAACAACATAGTACTGTACGGAAAAAAATGAAAAAAAAAACCTGCATATCACTTACATTTCAAATGTTTGTAAACATTTGAGGATTTTGTACTAGGATTTTTTTTTATCAGTTTCTGCACACAGCATTGTAGGCAGAGGGAACCTAGTGTTAAGACACTCCGTTCCCCACTTTCTGCCGAATTCTGGAGGCATTGCGTGTTGAGTGGCAAAACTCAACGCCGCGTTTAGCCTCGACTCCAGAACGAAGAAATGGAAATATAAATTTAAGTAAATATTTCATCTCCTCGAGTGGGGATCGAACCTACAACCAGTCGGTTTTACAGTCACATTTCGCGCCGCTGCGCCACGACTGGCCTCTCTAGGATATTTTTAAAGTATAATTATAATGAAGAGGGCTGATTCGTTTTTATTTACCATCTTTGCTACAAAATTCTTCTTCAAAAGCTTACGAAGATCTTAAGTCCATATATGGCAAAAGTGAAATAGTATTGAAATATATCTTTTTCATTACAACTAGTAGTTTTGAATTTAATTTATATGAGTTTTTGTTACCCACTCGTAAAAGGAGTACACTTTATGGTTGTACACTTACTTTTATAGCGTAATGTAATGGTCGATATATTAAGACATAAACCATATAAAATGTCTGGTTCGTGATATTTTTGATTTCATACAATAAAACTTTCTATGTTGCATGTAATAAAAATATATGTTTATCTATCTATTAAAGGTATATAACAATACATATAAAATCAGCTTCACGCTGTATCCCGCACACAGCAGGGTGGGCAGAGGGAACCTAGTGTTAACACACTCCGTACCCCACAGTCTGCCGAATTCTGAAGCGCTTCTCCTCGACACCAGAGCGAAGAAATGGAGATATAAATTTAAATAAATATTTAATTTCCTCGAGTGGGGATCGAAACCACAACCAGTCGATTTTACAGTCACACTTTGTGCCCCTGCTCCACGACTGGTCTGACATATGATATATATATACATTTTTTTTTTATTTTAGCTTCACGTTGTATCCCTAGCGGAATAGTCAGAGAGAACGGAGCGTAAAACGCAACGGTCTCTGCATATCTCTTTCGCCTCGTCCACTGTCATCGATCTCTTCATACATGCCCTCCGGGGAACCTTTTTTCGAGGCATTGCGTGTTTAGTGGTGGAATGCAATACCGCGCTTTTGCCTTGATGCTAGAACGAGGAAATGAAAATATTGATACTCTGGAGTGGGAATCGAACCCACAACCGTCATGTCACACCCTCGTGTCCCTGGACCACGACGGCCTCAAGCAATAGTATAATATTTACCCACAATCATTTTCTTACGAACTTCGCGAACTTTGTCTTAATTCATCCTTACATTAGTCCAAGAAATATTTCGCTATTTAACTACTAAAGCTCTTTTATTAAAAGCTCTATATTCTCGTACTGCCTTAATCACCATATTACTCCCCGTTAGCGTTAAGTAAAATTAATTCAAAATGTTTATAACTATGAATAGCTAGTGAAAAAGGCGGCTTCGCCCGCTTAACAGTGTATTTAGATCATAGCCAAATTATAAAAAATCTTCCCATAAATTGTAGCCTGTATGTAATTCTGATGTATAATCTATATTATTTCAAAGTTTAATCGAAATCTGCTCAGTAGTTTTTGGGTTAAAATGGAACAAACATCCGTTCTCATAAGGTTTAAAATTTATAATAATAATACTATATTATAGTAGTAAGTAGGATATACTGTTTATCATTTATAGCAAATTCACGTATTAATATTATAAATTGTAAATACTACTGTATATTAATAGTCATATCGCGTGACCGTCCTCGACACAGTTTTGATGTAGCATCGGCCATTTTTGATGATACCTGCTACAAGTGAACTATTGATTCTATATCTATAGAAGTATCTTGAAGGTGCTTAACTTTACAAGGTAAAAACCGTTTAATCTTTTGGAATTCTAATCTTACTTCACGAAATGTTTATAATTAAAATACATATATCTACTATGTTATATCTTTTTTTTTTAGCTTCACACTGTATCCCGCACACAACAGGATAGGCAGAGGGAACCTAGTGTTAAGACACTCTGTTACCCACTTTCCGCCAATTTCGGGAGGCGTTGCGTGTTGAGTGGCGGAACTCAACGCCGCGCTTTCCCCTCGAGACCCAAGCGAAGAAATGAAAATATAAATGTAAATAAATATTTCATCACCTCGAGTGGGGATCGAACCCACAACCAGTCGATACACAAGTACACGTTGTACCCCTGCGCCACGACTGGCCTCAGTGAACATTTGCTATATCTATGTTTTAGATTTTTAACAGGCCAGAGAGGGAGGCCGGACATGGTGCAGGGGCACAAGCGTGTATCTGTAAACTAATAATAATAATAATAATAATTTTATTTAGCAAAAATCATCGTGTACAGTTAACAAAACTTAAACTGATTGTGTGTTCGATCCCTACTCGAGGAAATGAAATATTTTTTTGAATTTGCATTTTCATTTCTTCGATCTGGTGTACACACAAAGCGCGGCGCTTTCTTGCGCCACTCTACACGCAATGCCTCCAGAATTCAGCGAAAAATGCAGAACAGAGTGTATGACACACTAGGCTCGCTCTGCTCACCCTTCTATATGCGGGTTCGATTTTTTTCAATTTAACACGTCTTTGTAGAAAGCGGAGAAGTAAAAGTAATTTAAAAAGATAAAATATAATTTTTTAAGGCTATACTTTTTAAAAATTTGTAAAATGCATTAAACATATCATAGTAGTGACAATATGGCCGTTACCGCGTGCAAATATCTGACGGATTGGGCAATCTACTTCAATTTTTTATATTAAATGGAAAACTTCTGAACGAAACTCATTCAGCGAATTGAACGGTAAATAAAGTTAGTTGTAAACTTTATTTGTATAAAAATCTATTTGTGTTATTTCTCAGGATTATTGCTGAAGTTAGCACTAAATGAAATTTGCATAATATATTTAAAATATTAAAGTTTATATTATTTACTGAGGCCAGTCGTGGCGCAGGGGCACAAAGTGTGACTGTAAAACCGACTGGTTGTCGGTTCGATTCCCATTCGAGGAGATAAAATATTTACTTAAATTTGTATTTCCATTTCTTCGCTTTGGCGTCGAGGCAAAACGCGGCGTTGAGTTCTGACACTCCAGTAAAAAGTGGGGAACGGAGTGTCTTAACACTAGGTTCCCCCTGCCTACCCTGCTGTATGCGGGATACAGCGTGAAGCTGATTTATTTATTTATTTATTAAAGTTTATTTTATTTTATTATCGTCACTGGCTATCTTAGAATAGATTTAACTTATATATCTGCTCTTCATTCGTGTATTTCAATACTGAGTGTCAAAAGCATCCAACAGCAAACTCTTGGTAACTCGCTTGAAGATACCATAGCATTAAAATTGAAAATTTTTTCAATAGAAATTTTAACATTCCTTATGTTCAAATTTCACCTAAGAAAATCAATATATTAAATTATTTATTTTTAATGCAGTAGATTTGTAACTGATATTTATTTACACCGATTCCGTCAATAAATTAAATCGCTATAAGTTTAATACTTTTTAATTTAACAATAGAATATTTTTTAGTTTCATGCTGTATACCAGACATAACATTGCAGGTAGAAGGAACATGGCAACCAAATATTAAGACACGCCGTTGCCCATTCCGTTCCGTACTATCAGCCGAATTCTAGGCTAATATCTAATATTATAAATATTAATATTTCTTTCTCCAAGGTGGGAATCGAACCCACAACCCATACGTTTTCAGTCAACCAAGTACGCCACGACGGCCTCATACAACATTTGACATAAAAAAATCTCTTTATAAGATTTTTGTACAGCCTTACAATTACCGTAAAAGAACATAAAATAAAAAAAAAATTAGAACAAAGAATCTATTGCAGTCTACCTAAAACTATACAATTCTAGCAAAGAATAAAATTATACCCTCGTTATTTGAATTTTTCACAAGTTAACGAGTTTCCTTAATTTTTTACTGGAAAATTAATTAGCCTGGTATTGAAAACTTGTTAACAATGATCTTTTTCTTTTTTATTTTTACTTTAAATATTATCTTTTTAAGATAAACAGTAGAAAGATACTGTTTCAATTTGAAATCTACAGTAACGTTATTGCACTATTAGCTTATAAATTACTAGAGGGCGCGCGCGGCTTCGCCCGCTTATTAGGAGTGAATTCTAAAAAACCACGAAACACGTATTCAATAAAATATTTATAACAGTCTGAATTAATTTTTTTATAAAAATTGGTGGCAATTTAAAGATTTTTCCATATAAACTTTCAACCTCTTATTTGAACCCTTACCCCTAAGGTGAATTCTTAAAAACCATGAAACACGTGTTCAATGAAATATTTTTAAGAGTCTGAATTTCAAATTTTATAAAAATCGGTACAGATAAAATTTTTTTTCCATACAAACTTTCAACCCCTATTTCATTCCTTTAGGGTTAAAATTTTTCAAATTCCCTTCTTAGTGGATGTCCAGAATATGAAAATAGACATCTGCCTGAAATTTCACGTTTCTACCATCAGCGGTTACGGCTCTGCGTGCGTCTTACCTCAGTCAGTCAGCACAAGTCCTTTTTTATATATATAGATTATAGAATGTTTTAAATTAGTACCTAAATCATTCGGTGTCGTCAGAAAAGGGGTAAGTCGTTTAGGTAAGATTTGTTGACTATAGTAGATTTGAATGACGATGACGTTTTACATTAATCCCACTAATAATAATAAACGTGATAGTTTGTAAAAATGGATGTTGTTCCATTTTCACGCAAAAACTACTGAACGAATTTAAATTAAACTTTCCTTAAACCTTAAACATCAGAATAACACATAGGGTACAATTTATGTAAATATATTGGTTTTGTATAATTTGTAAATTTGTTTGAAGCCAGTCGTGGCGCAAGGGCACAAAGTGTGACTGCAAAATCAACTGGTTGTGGGTTCGATCCCTACTCGAGGAGATGAAATATTTATGTACATTTATATTTTCTTCACTCTAGTGTCGAGGCAAAGCGCGGCGTTGAGTACCTCGACACCAGAGCGAAGAAACAGACATATAAATTTAAATAAAAATTTCGTTTCCTCGAGTGGGGTTGAACTCACAACTAGTCGTGCTTACAATTACACTTTGTGCCACGACTGGCCTCGATTTATATTGAACATTCAAAACATATTCTATAATTGTAGGTTCGAAGTGATTCTATAAGGGTTCCGTTTTTTTCCTTTATGGTAGGTACCGAGTCCTAAGAGCTTCAATTTATTTAAAATGCATAGTGATAATATATATATTTTTTCAAATCTGATTAAACAAAGTACAGATTCAATACTCGTAATGTTCCAATTAATAGAAACTCTTAATTTTACAAAATACAAAAAATATACAACATAATTTTTATCTAAATAACACGTATTAATAAAACCCTAACTAAAATTTATTAGACAGCTGTATTGCTTACTGTTGAGTTGTAAAATACTCAACCATTTTGCTTTACCGCAGTTAACCTGCGGCGTCACGAAAAATTGCCATTAGACATCTTCATTCCCTACGAATAGATGTAGTTGTTGACTTTATTACCTTTTTAATTATGCAATTTGGTAGCACTATATTTATATTGTCTTTCATTTTTAGTGTTCCGTACTGTATCAGTTTGTACTTAGGATATAGGTTAAAAATACATAAATATGTAAAATAAAACATGTATGGCAATACACATGAATAACATAGTTAATTATGAATAATACAATCTTTATATTTTTAATACAATATTAATGGAGACGAGTTCATGTATTGTCGTCCCAAGTGTCGCAACCGAGCCAAGGCATTATTTATTAAATAATATTTATAAAGATGTTTGCGATATCAGTTATAGTACCACAAAAGGAAAAAACGGAACCCGTATAAGATCATTTTGACGTCCGTCTCTCCGTCTTTCAAGACCATTTATGTATCTCGAGATAGCGAAGAGGTATCAAGGTGAAATGAATATCAAATATTCTAGACCACAGTCTCTTAGACCCATAAAAAAATAAAACTTCTAAAGTCAAGGCAAATAAAAGATACGAGCGTTTATAAATCGTTATTACTGCATTTTGTATGTGATTCGCCTTATTATTTAACCTTTAATGCCCTTAATACTTTCCGTAGACCTACAATTAAGAAAATTAGCAAAAATAACTTGCAGCACAAATAAAGAAAAAATCCAAAAACTGAAAAGAATAAAAAAAACATTGCAAACTAATAAAGCACGTGTCCAAAAACAAAGTTTATCAACTTTTATATACTTTCCGTCAATCAATCCTGAAATTGATACGGAACCCTCGGTATGCCAGTCCTACTCGTATATCACCGGCTTCTTCATAGAAAATTAAAAATAAAATATTTTTTAAATATTTTTAAAGGCTTATCCAAAGAAATATACTTTTGTACTTTCTGTGTTTGTTTTTGTTGTTTTGTACAATTCTATATAAGATAAGCATACCAGCTATGGAAATTTCAGTGTTGCCAGTATCACAAAATCAAATATAATAATACCAGAATCCTCAAAAAGTTATATTTTCATGAAAAAAAGTAACATATGACTATTTAATGTAAAATACAACAGGTTACATAGTTCTCTCTTTTGGGTACCACGGTTTGATTTATTTTAGATATAGTTGGAGAAAAAGAAATGCTACTTAGATGTACTTTTCATATTTGCCATTATAATATCATAATAATTAAAATTATAAAAATAAGCATAATTCAAATATAGAAGTATAAAAGTTAATATTAAAAATGATATAAAAGGCCATATATTTGAGAGGCCAGTCGTGGCGCAGGGGCACAAAGTGTGACTGTAAAACCGACTGGTTGTGGATTCGATCCCCACTCGAGGAGATCAAATATTTACTTAAATTTATATTTCCATTTCTTCGCTCTGGTGTCGAGGCTAAGCGCGGCGTTGAGTTCTGCGACTCAACACGCAATGCCTCCAGAATTCGACAAAAAGTGGGGAACGGAGCGTCTTAACACAAGGTTCCCTCTGCCTACCCCGCTGTGTGCGGGATACAGCTTGAAGCTGATATAGAAATAAATATTAATATGAAATGAAAACGTGGAGATTTGTTCTCTAACGAATTTGTGTTACTTCCTTTAATTACAAAGACCACTAACCAACTATGTCTAGCCAGGAGACAAAGCATTATTTAGTTTGTTTATTTTTAAGGTGGCAGCAAACAGTTACACTGTAGCGTGATAATTGTGAATTCGAATTCAACTCTCTCCTATTAAGCACTCTCCGCTTAATTTTGGAGGCATTGCGTTGTTAAGTGGTGGAACTCAACGCTACCTTTTGCCTCGTTGCTAGAGCCAGAAAATGTAAATTTTAAATATTTCATTCCCCTAAGTTGAAAATCGAACCCACAACCGTCGCTTGTAAATAAATAATTATTTTTATTTTCCACCAAAAAAACAAATAGTGTTTAAAAAAAAACGCGAAATATATGGAATGCAGTGAAATATATGGTTTATATTTTAATGTGGTTTACAATAACTCTATAGACAATTTCAAGTCACATAAATATCAGATCGGACTAACTCACGAACGCATTCTTCGGATAACGATAAAATTTAAAATTTATAGATTGTCGATTTTCCACTGAAAGCTCCTTAGCGTGGATTTCATAAAACGCATGTAGAAGATATGTAAAAATGTTTCTTTATTTTATTGATTACTTTCAAACCTTTATAGAAATCACTGTATTCCGCATACAGCGGGGGGGTAGGCAGAAGGAATCTAGTGTTAAGACACTCCGTAACCCACTTTCCGCCAAATTCTGGAGGCATTGCTTGCTGAATGGCGGAACTCAACGCCGCGCTTTGCCTTGACGTCAGAGTGAAGAAATGAAAATATAAATTTAAATAAATATTTCATTTCTTCAAGGAAATTTGGAGATTGAACCCACAACTAGTCGCATATACAGTTCGCAGAGACACTTTGTGCCTCTGCGCCACGACTGGCCTCTATTCTATTTTATTTTTGATTTTATTTTTTATTTTTTAAAGAAATGGGCAGACTACAGGCTATAACTACATTGAGTTCTGGAGAATATGAGTAAATATAAACAATAATAATTAAATGTTTCATAAATAAAATATTACTATAAAAATCTAAGGGCTCTGGAAGGATATCACAAAGTTCATCTTATAAACATTAATTTAATACTTGCTACAAAAAATAAGATAATTTTAAAATCAAATATCATTTTCCTCTTACATTAAGTCAATTTTAATCTCGTTAATATCAAAAGATAGCGCGCAACTGACTAGAAGCGAGCGACTTATCTCCAAAGCTAAGCAGATTTAACTTGTCAAATACGATTAGCAAATACTAGACAATTAAAGGCTTCTGCAAAAACATTGTTCATAATTGCATTATAGCATATAATAAGGTTAGAGTAGAAATATTGTACACTAGCGGCCCGCGCGGCTTTGCCCGCTTGAACTATACGAATGTTTATTTAAGTGTATTTAAGAAAAAAAATATTAATTATCATAGTTTGGTCTTCTATACTATTTTATTTTCAGCTTCACGCTATATCTTGCATATAGCAGGATAGACAGAGGGAGCCTAGTGTTAAGACATTCTTCTACTTACCGCCAAACTTTTCGTGGCATTGCATGTTGAGAGACTAAACTCAACGTCGTGCGTTGCCTCAACACCAGAGCGAAGAAATAAAAATATAAATTCCAATTTATATTTTATTTTCTTGAACCCACAAACGTCGCATTACAGTCAAGTCCTAGTGCCCCTGCGCCATGACATCTTCTATGTGTGACATAGTATTCCGCCACTCAACACTAAATGTCTCGGCGAAAAACAGAAACCGTCGTCTTGACATTGGGCTGTCTCTACCCATTAACCTACGTGGGAAAAAGACGTGAAACAGAAAAAAAAATCAAACTTAAATTAAATCAGGTTCACGTTGTATCCAGCACACGGTATTGTAAGTAAAAGGAACCTACTGTTAAGACTCAGTTCTCCACTCTCCGCCGAATTCTGGAGGCATTACGTGTTGAGTGGCGGGACTTAACGCAGTGTTTCTGCCTCGACACCAAAAAGAAGATATTGAAATATGAAGGAGACGAAAAATCGTGCGCTCAACTGTAAAGAGTTGAGATATGATCTAAACATTTGGCGTTTTTTTTTAATTTCAGAATACCAAAATTCAGTTTAATTGACAATCTGTTTCATATCCTAAATCGATATAAATAATCAATTGAAGCACTACGAAAATAAAATATTTGGTCATTGTAATTAAGTCTAAGTATTTTAACATACTTATTTGTGGGTATAATAACAGTATCACTAAAATAATGACAATTAATTATTGAAAAAACAAAAAGTAATCAATTTTGAATCGATTAAAATCATTCTTATTTTAAATGACAGATTTGACAGCTAATTGACATTGACATCTTGTCTAATGATTTTTCCAATTCTTGCTTCAGTCACTTTCCCGTTTGTCCCACTTTGTACGACCCTCGCTTCCCCAGACGGAACTGAAATCTTTTGGATGTGACGACCGCCACGCTATGGATGTGGCTGGCTGTGTGAATTGTGCGATAGCGTTACTTTTACTAAATCTCTAATAACTCAACTCCCAGATTACCCAAAATAAATATTTCATCTCCTCGAGTGGGAATCGTACCCAAAACCAGTCACGATGACGTTATACTTTGTGTCCCTGTGCCAAAAAATGTATACTCATACGTAATTATATATAATCTACACTTCCAAGTCCGGTTACTCTTAAGTATAGCATATATTATGGTTCGATCCCACAACCATCGAAGTTACAGTCACACAGTTAATTATTATTTATTATTATGTTCATTTCTTCGCTCTGGCACTACGGCATAAATCCGGCGTTGAGTTCCGCCACCCAACACACAACGCCTCAAAACCCTCGGCGAAAAATAGAGAACAGAGTTACTTATCACTAGGTTACCTCCTACCTACTCTCTCTCTTTTATTTTGACTCTCCTAATACAAGATTCTCTACAGATTGTCGCATATATGATTCAAACTGAATTTGCATTCAGTCTTCATTTAAGTCTTTTTTTCTAAGTCAAATTATGAATACTTTGGCTTACTTGCTTGGGTTTGCAATTTACATGTAAATCGAAGTGGTATCGCCTTAATTCATTTACTATAATAACATTCTAAGTTTTGCAGTACTAAGAAAGCTTTAGTTTTCTTGAATTACATTGTATTATTTTATAAAGTTTTAATGAGTGAATTGTCTCTGTTTGTCCCCTTATTATGTTAATAAGATAAAACAAGGACTTAAATTTCGTCAACTGACACGAGAGAGAGAGAGAGTCACGTAAGTGCGTGGGTGGAGTGTGTTGACTAAAAAACTATAGAGCAATAATATAAAAGTTATATATTATACCTAAAATAGATATAATAAGCTAATACACCACTAAAATAGAAATAATAAGCTAATACAACAGTTCACCAAATGAAATACAGAACAAAATTACAAGCTGTGAAGCATGTTACTTATTTTGATATGTGTGCAAAAATATTTTAAGAAAGTGTAAAACGCTTGAAGCGCTGACTCTGTCTGCATTGTTTGTAAAATTGTAAAGGAATTTTTCATTTCAAGTTTTCATATTCTGTCAACATTTAACTGTTTTCACTCTTCGGATTATTTTTCTTTTGACTACTTTTATTACTACCAATTTCTTAGATGTAATATCAATGAGTACTACACTTCTGTAAGTATGTTAATTTTATTAACAGTGATATGTTATTCTTGTGAAAAAAAAACTCACATACGAGTATAACGTATTATAATAATCAAGAGTTCTCCCCATTATAAAATAAGTATTTTATATAAATTAATCGTTCCCAAATATATATTTATAAATATATTCTAAAATTAATTATGATTAATCAAAGTAAGTATTCAAATCTAATTTTTGTTTGTTACAGATCATAAATCAAGATGTCCGTGCCAACAACTGACAGTACTGAGGCCATTACAAATTCTGGCTACGGTAGCAGTGATGAGACGGCCAGCCTTCTCGTCTCAGGGCCATCAGTCACTGTCATAGTACCCACAGAAAATAGAAGTGTCAAACCAGTATTACAAAGGCAGGATTGTACCACACACCTACGACCCCAATTATCTGGTGGACCAGGCAGCGAAGAGAGCGCTGCTTCAGTTAGAATAGAAGATGGTACGACAAGGAGCGTACCAGATATAGAATTGCAATGTCGAGAGCCCCCAGATCGACCACAAACCCTGGTTTCTCCAATAGCCACTTGTTCTCATCGTGGTTCAGTTACATGCCAATTAGTTCCCCAACCGTACGCGAGGTGTCGCGTGTGTGAAAGGAGGCAGTCTACGGCGCCCATTTCAGCGTTACAACTAGCGCGCTCTATGTCGAGGGAAAGCGTTCGTTCCGCTGTCCACTACCCGTGCGGGTGTAGTTCCCTGCACGCTGTAAGCACATGTCCTGTCATACAACCACCGGCGTTGCTGCTACCAGCTACAAGTACTAGAATAATCCGCCAGAGCTCTCAACCTGAGTCTAGTGCATGCGCGGCGCACTGTGTACATCACAGTCACCACCCTAGCGCCTCCCTACGACAATTGAGGGAACCAGGTGATGGAATCGCTGGAATTGCAGCCGATTCTCTACGTATCAACGGCGGCATGCGACCCTTCAAACAGGTAAGTAACTTCACCCGCTAGATGGCGCTGTCGTAGGAAAAAGCTAAATTGAAAATGTAGTTCGGTGGTTCATGTATTTGGTAAATATTTAAACTGGTTCGCTATTAATGTTAATTGATTTAGAGGTAACGAATTTAATTTTAATAATTAAAATATCAAATTAGATACTCGGATTTTATTACAAATAAGGCATTTAAATGTATATTACAAGTAAAAACATTGCGTCAAAGCTATAAATAATAAACTTGTTATCTTTTTCTTTTATTTTTCCATGAAAACAATTCAATTAATTAAACAAATTGTATGGTAAAATATGAAAAGCAAAAGTAATATTTTCCGCTCGAGGAATGTTGTAATTAAGGATAACAAAAAGTTAAACGTAGCCCTTGTAAACGCTAGACACGCAAGCGACCAGCACTGCAAAAAAGGCTATCTAATTACATCACTAACTAAATTACAAGAAGAAACAGCTGTATAATTGCTTAAGCGGCTTCATTTAACTACATTTTTTAATAAAATGGTCCACTATCGCTTGCTAAGGATTTCTTTGTGCGAAAGAAATTGGACACTAATTTTGTCTTTTATTGGTTTTATCAATATACAAAGCAGAATGCAATTTCAATTTAAAAAATGACATTATAATTTGTTTGTAAAATAATTGTGATTTAAGAATAAATAAAATTAGCTAAGTAAATATTCTTACTGTAAATATTAAGTTGCTTTTCTCTTAAATTCTTAATACACATGAAAACAGAAGCGTTGTGAAGAAATCCTTATTTAATACCGTCACAAGATAAGCCTCTTTAATTCGTATTTACAGGAGTCACGGCAGTTTGACTCGCCTTATGCACATAGAAGCGAACTTGCATAAATTAACATTACGGAGAATTTTAAGTACCTCATTCATACATACACGTTATAAATTAGCACTGTACTTTTGAGAGTGCGAACCGCTAAGAAATTCCAGATGTATTTAGGCCCCCGTGTAAGTGCTGTGTAGGGGTCTTGAGAGGTTCCTTTCAAATCAAATCAAATCAAATATGAAATGTTTGATTTGATTTCTGTTTTCAACCTGCAGGGGCTGCTCCTCTGTCCACAAACCCTGTCGCAGACTCGCCGGGCACGACTAAGGCGCGCGTTTACTGAAGCCACAGGAGACACAGTCAACTACGTTAGAACGGTGGGCTCGTTATAATGCATTTTGCACCGCCACCACCGATTGACTGTACAATCTTTCATAATATCAATTCGGAATTTTGACATAACCCTAAAAATAAATAAAGAAAAAAAATCTGGACTTAATAATTCTTAAATTAGTCTGTATTACATAAGTAATACTATTTATAATAATAAATAAAACATTAGTATATAAATTAGAATCTTGCATGTTTCTTAATATTTCTTAGAAATAGGCTTAGCTATGTTTATTAAGTTCAAATATCTACCGTGTCAGGTTGTACAGTCAATAATCGGGCAACATTTGTGGATTGATCACAAGATATATTAATTTATTAGTTGGCGAATGTGACGTTCCTGTAGCCTCCTTAAAATCATGATATTTTTACCACATTCCTAATTTAGCACCCAAAAATGCTTCTCATAAACAGAATCATTTTCTATATACTCAGATATAGAAGACACAGCATCGCCTAGCAATGTGATCAGCTTAAATATTCATAAGGTTATTTCTGCCATATACATAGGTTGAATCGGATATTATGGTTCTATCATCTTCTGAGTCATGATTAATATAAACTTTTCCAAAGGAGGTTCATCATGCTTTGGGAGCCATCAACTCAAACAAAATACACAGCACGTACACATCATTTAGCTGCTCGTATCACAATGGACATGGAGCATTTAAATGCACTTAGATCAATGTTTGCACTTAGGCTATGAAGTAAAATTAGAAAATGTACATACTGTTGTCATTATCATTAATTGATATATTTGGAATGATGTTGTATATGGTGTATGAAAAGAAGAAATCAGCCTTTTGAAGTCCACTACTGGATATAGGTCTCCCCTAATGCGCTTAATGCGCTGCAGCGCTCTTTAAATCCAGCGGATTCCCGCTGTTTTCTTTAGATCATCAGACTACGTAGTTGGAGGGCGGCCTGTGCTCTTTTTGCCGAAACGTGTAAATAATATCAGCTCCACGCTGTATTCCGTATGTACCAGGGTAGGCTGAGGGAACCTAGTGGTAAAACACTCCGGTCTCCACTTTCCGCCAAATATTTTAAGGCATTGTGTGTTGAATGGAACTCAACGATGGATTTTTGCCTGAGTACCAGAAGCAAGAAATGAAAATATGATTAAATAATAATTTATTAACCGAGAGGGGATCGAACCCACAACCATCGCTTTACAGTCACACCCTTATAGCCTGCGCCAGTACGGCTCAAAAAATATATAAAAAAAATAAAATTGATTTCCAATCTTTTATCACATTATGGCAATCAAACTTGTGGAAATATTAAATTGCAGCTGTCTTTTGTGAACATTCCCAAGGTTTTCTGTGAAAGAATTGGCTCAAAGGGATTTTGGCAAATATATTAATCTCTCAAGTATAAGGCGGTGAATTATAACATTTCTCAAGATTTATTTTAACTTCCGCAACGTAATAGGGTAAACTTTTAGAAATATGGACAAATTGCATTATTTGTAAGTTTACCTATTCATATACACTTTTCTTTTTAGTAACGCATGAAGAGTACAATTTGTGAAATTTATATTTGAATTTTTTTTAGGCAGAGGGAACCTGGGAACCTAGTAGAATTTCCGTCTCCATTATTGTATTTCCGTTTTCCATTTTCCATCGAATTTGGATTACCATTGTTAGCAAAGTGAGGAAATAAAAATATTAAATATTTCACTCCCCCGATTGGAAATCGAACCCACAAAAGCCGTTTAGATACGCACTTGTTCTGTTGCGCCACGAAGGCCTCTATAATATACATATATTATGAAATGTAAAAAATTGTTCTAATCTCTTATATAGATTTAAGGCATAAGATACCTGTTACCAAAATAGGATCAATATAGCAAAGTAAGTAACCGTGATATTAGAGATTATTCTGGACCGAGGAACCAAGCAATTTATCATGTTCGGTAGAAACAAAGTGTTTTTTTTTCTGGCAGTTATTATTTATTCATATTGTTTCGGTTATTCATCACCATGTAAATGATATGGAAATTCTGATTTGTATATGTTTTTTTATAGGAAATTCATGCATTTATTGAATAAATGTCAACATTTCGTTATTTATTTTAAAAATTGTTAACAAAAAAAAATCGACTTAAAATTGTTAACTAAAAAGGCCATAAATTAAAAAGGCCATTAAGGTCCATTAATCGCGTAATGCATATCTAAAGCTTATAAGGCTTTTTCATGGATGGCATTGTTAGAATTAGACCAAATTCTATCAGATTTCTTTCAGATTCAGAAAGGACGGCACGGAAAGCACCAGTTTTCAAATAAAAAAAAACACCATCAAAATCGGTTCACCCAGTCAAAAGTTCTATGATCAAATTACAGTCGAATTGAGAACCAGAACCATCCTTTTATGGAAGTTGGCAAATATTCTATTTCTTATTTGGTAGTATTAATATTATTTCAGGTATTCTATCGATATTCAGTCAGGAGATCCAGCCGTGGCGCAGCGGCACAAAGTGTGACTGTAAAACCGACTAGTTGTAGGTTCGATTCCCACTCGAGGAGATAAAATATTGACTTAAAATGTATATTTCCATTTCTTCGCTCTGGTGTCGAGGCAAAGCGCGGTGTTGAGTTCTACCACTTAACAAGGAATGCCTCCAGAATTCGGCAGAAAGTAGGGAACGGAGTGTCTTAACACTAGGTTCCCTCTGCCTAAATTAAATAATTTTTTTATGGTGAAAATGTTATCATATTAAAGAAATTGAATAAAACTGAATTGCGATTTCAAAGTATTTCTATTTCCAATGTATAAATGATTGAAGTATTTTGGACGTCTCTTATAATAAAATGACTGTGAAAGACACTTTATGTATTGAGTACTGACCCAATTTTACTTTGTATAAGGACTCGTATTTCTTTCAAATTAAGTAAGTCATTCATCGTGCTCGTCTTACTTACCTTGAATAGTTGCTTACTGTGTGAAGGTTTTCTAACAGATTTTCAATGTCACTTGAAGTATATTTAAAATTATCTGTGGTTTCTAACAGGCTAGGAAGAGGGAGCTTGGTGTTAAGACACTCTACTCTTCACTTTCCATCAAATTGCGGAGGCATTGCGTGTGGAGTGGTCAGATTCAACGTGGCGCTTTTGCCTCGATACCAGAGCGAAGAAATTGAAGTATTAAATATTTAATTTCCTAGAGTGGGAATCGAACCCATGATCTGCCTAGCCTCTACTGTGTTGCCTGACTTGCTACGTATTTGTAAATGTTATCTTAAAGACAGTCGTAGACGTACGTAGCTGTAACGTAGCAAATGGCGTTTAGATGTTCTGTGTTGTGCTGTGTTAAAAGGAAAGGTTGTGCTTTTAAGTACTAATCAGGGATGTTTTTCACCTACTGGTGAAATGAATCATCGTACTCGTTGATTTGCCTTACTAGCATACTTTATATCACTAAATATAACAAAACTTGGTGAAAATGGATGAAACGTCAAGTATCTCCAGGTTCGCCACTACTCTACCACTCTGACACTTAGTAAACAATAACTCTCTAAGATACAAACAAGACAAAAGAAAATCTTCTACTCTCCCACCGAAGCTTTCTCGCTAATTGCAGAATTGTAGGTTAACGGGAAGTAAAAACTTATTAAAAAATTGACAAGCTTAAGTTATCGGGCATATGCAGTTATTTTATATGAAATAAACCACAAAAAATTGTACTGATTTTTTTTTCTGTAAAATTCTTATAAGTATTACTTTTTATTTCTGTTTTTTTTTCTTGTTGTTGGTTGTTAGTTCGCACTCCGTGCCAAATTTTGATTACGCGGCGAATTCTATACAAAATATAGCAAAAATAATTCTTTTGGTTGCGTTTATTTAGAAGCTTGATTTTTCTGTGCTCCAAGGCACTGTTAAAATTCCATATTTAGCATTAATTTCAGTTTTATTCATGTACATGAAAATTTTAAATCGAGATAAATGTTGCAATTACTTGGTCTAAAGTCATCAACATCTCAAGACTACCCCGCTAGGGATAAAGCTAGTACTATTAGAATAGATATATGTTTTTGATAGACGGAGAGACGGACAAAAAAGTGATCCTTTAAAGGTTTCAGAAGAGAGAGAAAAACCAAAAAAAAAAAATTAGATATAACAACTTACAAATTTCATTGCTTGAAAAAGTCCTTGTTCATATTAAGAAGGAATCAGCAGGCAACTTGTTACTGTTTCGATACATAAATAAAGGTACCATTGTGAAACTGATTGTTGAATGTTATATCATTGTAATTTTGTGAACGATGATCCATGGAGCTATAAAATAGAATTAGTGTAAGGGAACCTTAAATTGAGTAATCACAGAAATGTTACCGTAACACGCTAGTATATACTTAGTTCAGAAATATACACAAACGTACAAAGTAAGTTTGTTTACAACAAGAATTTGTGTCTTTATTAGTGATTTAAGTTTGTGATGCTTATAACGACCTTAAGAAATGCTAGAGCGTTTATTTTTTTAGCATCACTCTGTATCCCAAACATAGCGGGGTAGATAGCCAGAACCTGGGAACCTAGTCCATTCTCCACTTTCCGTCTAATTCAGACGCGTTGCGTGTTGAGTGGCGAAACTTAACGCCACGCTTTCCTCGTATCCAGAACGAGACAATGAAAAAGTTAAATATTCCATTTTCTAGAGTGAGAATCGAACCCACAATCTATCGCGCTTACTGTCCCACGCTAGTACTCCTGCGCCATGACTGGCCTCAAAATAAATGAATATTAAATATATGGCACACACTTTTATTTGTTAATATTAATATTTTATTTTAAAAACAAAAATATATATACTTATTTAGAAAACGTATAAAAATTTTGAACGTAGCGGGACTCGAACCCGGGGCGGGTCCTACGTGTGGAATATCACTTTAAAAAAATGTTTAAAAATACAAAAATATATATTTGGGTCGCATGATCGTACAATTTTCTACTCTTTGACTGCCATTATAATATCTAAACATATAATAATTTTATACCTTTCACAGCAAAACCTAAGATAACAAGCTAATACCTTAAAAGCTTGGCGTAAGAACAAGCACACTGTATATAGTGAGCAATTTCACAGATTAGTTTACGATAGTATCTCGTAAAATATTCTCATTTATTTAGGCAGGGTGCCTTACGTAATATTGTAGGTATATATTTATATATTTTTGTGTAAATGATCCTCTTCAGATTCGTAATATTCAGAAAATATATTCTTCCCATAAAATTGGTACTTGGATGTCTGCCCATATCCAATGAAACGGCATCTTTGCTTATGTTGTGTCATTACCATGGAAAGTGATGCGTCAATTACGCTGCAAGTTTATCGTTTTTAGATGTGAAAAGAATGATGTCGAATGTAATTTTAAGAAATAAATACTTAGTAATTGTGAAAATGTATATATTTTTTAGCTTCACGCTGCATCCCGCATATAGCGAGATAGGTAGAGGGAACCTAGGAAACTAGTGTTAAGATACTTCATAATTAAGAGCTATACGTTCCCCACTTTCCACCGAATTCTTCAGGCATTGGCAGGCAGTGTTGAGTGACGGAGCTCAACGCTACTTTTTGCCTCGTTGTCAGAGTGTAACTGACTCCCCACTATACTTGATAAAAAATTTAAATAAAATTATCTAAATAATAATTTTAATATTTTAGTATGGCTCGTGATAGGTCTAATATAGATAGAACCCTTTCATAGTGATCGTAAGAAATCTAAGACATTTTAGAGATTCAGAGGTAACAGTATTAATATGAAATGTACCATAAATTTAATCTTCTTCTTCCTGGCATTAATCCCGGCTTTTGCCAGGGTCTGCCTTCCTACTTAACCTACTCCACTTTGCACGGTCT
>JAATLQ010034750.1:0-24412 GCA_013421005.1 Heliconius erato x Heliconius himera
TTGTTTTTATTAAAGCTATCTAAGTCGATATTGTTTGGTAATATATCATATCTAATGTTACTTTATTCTTAGAATTTTTTCACTTTACAGCTATAAATTATTAAATTAAAATAGTCCTTCCATTATAATTTTTTGGGTCCACAAATATCGTGTTTCAATACTTTATTTGTTTCTGGTTGTGTCCTAATGCATTTTGTGTAAGTTGCTTCCAGCATTGTCTTTTAGAAGGTCAACCGATGTCTGCACCTACCTATATTACCGCTAAATCTTATTTAACATTCACTCAATGTTTTTAAATATTTTTTTCTAAGCTTCACACTTTATTCCTAGCGGAACATCCAGAGAGAACGGAGCCTTATGCCTCGTCCACAGTTATTAACTTTTCCATATATGACCGCGGGTCCTCACGCTTTTATTTCAGATTGATCAGTATCAATAAAGATAAAGATAAAGAAGGACTTTCTAAAAAAGAAGGAGCGTCACACAAATACCATTTGAACTGAGTGTTCGAGGGAACCTAGTGTGTAACATTAGGTCCCCTCGGTCTCTCCTGTTATATGCGGGATGCAGCGTGAAGCTAAAAAAATATAATAAATATAATAATGGTTTCATTTACAGAGGCAAGAATCCATGGTGTCGGGTATTACTCCTTCAGTACAGACGAAACTGAGCGTCGTAAGCAAATGGAGGAGCTCGTAAAGACACGGCAAGTGACTTTAAACGCACAAAAACAAGCCGAGGAGACAAGGAAAAAAAGGGATGATCTAATAGCGGCCAGAGTAGCGGCCGCACGTGCCAGGCAACGTGCAAGAGCTGGGTTACCACCGGAGGATCCTGAAGGTGCGTATATAGAATATAGATAGAGGGAATATTTCATAATGTAATTAATTATTGAATATCTCATATTATAGTTTTCTCATTTTGGTAACAAGACAAAGTGCGGCGTTGAGCCCCATCAATAAAAAAATACGCAATGTCTCCAAAATTCAGCAGAAATATGGGAATGGAGTGTCTTAATACTAATTTCTTTTTACTTTACTACACTGCTACATGCGTTTTATATTTACCTTTCAGGTTTTACTCCGCACACAGTATGGCTGATATATATTTTAAAGTCTTTTTATATTTTTATAGACTAGTTCACATGAATTAAAAAAAAATGTTTAAAACATATTTTGAGTATGGCAGGATTTGAAACCGCACCATTTAAAAACCGCCTAAGTGCTTTAGATAATTTAAGCTCTTACCGTGTCACAGTCAATATATTGCGAACCAAGCCTTGCTTTTCTATCCAGATATATTTTTAAGAAGAACTTTACATAGAATTCAGGTTATCGTCGAGCAAGATTTTTCTTTAATTATCAAATTTATCTGTTGTACAGTAAAAAATAGAACTGATACTATAAAAAACGTATAAACATTTTGAATGTAGTGGGACTCCAAACACGCGCCTATACGAAATCATCTTATTTGAGTTCAAAATGTTTATACGTTTCATAAAATATTTTACTATTCTTAATTTGAAAATTATTCCGAATTAAGTTAAGAAAAAGTACTGATTTTAAAACACATTTTTTAAATATATAAACTTATAATTTTATTTCAGAAAAGAAAAAAGATTTTACCACGTGTCTGTTGGAATTTCTAAACCAACAGAAAAATGAAGCAGATAAGAAAGCAAAAGAAGAAGAAAAGAGAATACGAGAGGAAAACGAGAAAGAGCGACAGAAATTACGCGATGCTTATATCCGTGACTGGGACATTGGCAAAGATGGCGTTGAAGGTAAAGTGAAACAGTTCAGAGAAATGTCCCAAGAAGAATATGTTGAACAGCAAAGATCTAAAAGAATTGATGAATTTGCACCATTAAAAGCAAACTGTGATAGTGACAAATCTAAATACAATTTTGATTCACATGGCAAGAAAGTTGAATTAAATGAAAAACAAAGTGAAACCAAAACATGGTCGGATGTGAGGCCAGTGAGGACCCCCTCACCTCCCTCTATAGGGGAAATTAATATTGAAGCAGAGAAAGGTCTGTACTTTTCCACGAAAAAGACAGAAAAAGTTGTTAAATATAAGAATTTTGTTAAAGCTCAAGAAGCCACACCCATTGCAAATGAATTAAGTGATGATGAAAACGAAAAAATAGTTGTACCAGAGAAAAGAAAACTTGTAAGGGAACATGCAGAAATAGCACCACCACCAACATATGACTACTATGGACCCATCCCCAAACACAGAAGACCGGAGAAACCATTTACTTCAGACATGAGGGACGCCATGGCTCAGGGGTCTAAGAGTTTAGAACACAAAGAAAGTAACAGAAAATTACCACAACATTATGATTTCACTTTCGATTGACGATATTACAAGAGTTATGAACAAAAAAGTAAAAATTTACACTTTATAAAAATAAGTATCTATTATTCGTAAATATACGTTACTGTAAAAAACTACGAAAAATAAATAAAACGACGTATAGTTATTTATTTGTTTTATTTCCATACAGAATATGTGAAAATTTAAAACGAGCTAATATCACGTGAATATCACAATTCTACTTGCGCTTACCTAAGTTAAGAGAGATCATTTTTATGTAAAAGCATTAAATTTTTATATGAGATAAGAAAGGACGATGAGAATAGAAAAAGGAATAATGCTAAAGGATAAAATGTGGTTTTTGTATGTGATACTATTATTTTTAAGTTCTGCTTTAGGTGTAGGTATTTCTGTGATTGTGTCGATTGTTGTGTCCATCACTGTTTCAGCACTCGTCGTCATTGTTGTTGTTGTTTTGTCGCTGACTGCTCTAGGGCTGGCGTTTTGTTGTAGAGCTTCAGCTGTGGGTAACTCCTCACTAGGTTTCACCGGCTTACTAAGTTTGTCAGTCTTTAATACTTCTAAGCCTTTTCGTATATCATCTGAGGGTGAAATAATATCTCTTCTCGGTATCATATCTATTCTCTTTGTCGTTTCATCTTGACCTTCGTCTCCTGTGGACGCGACTTCTGTTGAAGACAGGTTCTCATCGGTTTCCTCCAGAGCTGGTTGGTCGCCTAGCATGATTTGTGTTATATCGTCGGAGGAGACGTTACTAGTCACATTTAGTTCGTCATTTTCAATTGTCGATATGTTAGTTATTATAATTGTGTTTTGGTCATTTGATGTTAAAAAATTGCTTGTTTTGACTTGTGTACTTTTCTTAATGCGTGAAGTTTGTGTTTTTGATACTAGCTTGTTAAGAATCGCGAAAGCTTCTTCTTCTCGTTCCATATTAGGGCCATTGCATAAGTCACCCCGACATGGACAGGTCATTTTCCAGGTCCTGGTTGAATTGCAGAACAGTGGGTAGCACTCGTCTTGGTAAATTTTCACACAAAACCTCGATTCGATGTATGCTAGAAAGGAATTAAAAATGCATGACTAAAGTAAAATATATGTGTTTACTAATAAGAAAAACATACCTAATTTGAAAATTAAATCAGTTTCACGCTGTATTCCGCACACAGCAGGGTAGGCAGAGGGAACCTAGTGTTAAGACACTCCGTTCCTCACTTTCCGCTGGATTCTAGAGACATTTCGTGTTGAGTGTCGGAACTCAACGCCGGGCTTTGCCTCCACACCAGAGCGAAGAAATGAAAATATAAAGGTAAATAAATATTTCATTTCTTCCAGTGGGGATCGAACCCACAACCAGTCGAGTTTACATTCACACTGTGTGGTCTTGCGCCATGACTGGCCTTAATATTGATTAATATTGTAAAAAAGACACTTTCACCAAGACATCTTTAAATACGATTGAATGAATGTCTACGATTAGGTCAAACTAAGTGGATAATGTTGGTTAGTGGGTCACGTCGGGGCCCTCTACGTCAGCGGATGTACTAATTTATGGCAGTTACGTATGCATGCATATTCTTGGAACATAAAAAAAGGAATGTTCTGTGATTTGAGAAGAATAATGAAGGTTTGCTTTTATTTTGGAGAACCATTAGATTAAAATTATTTTATTTTTTTCTCCGCCCTTGTGACTAAGTTCTTTTGGTGGGTGCTATGAGGGATAAAGTCATGGACTGGACCTTAGCTCTAAACAAGATAGAGCCTGAGCCAATTTTCAAATAAGCACGTCCCACCTGTTTCCCCCTACTCCGAAGCCCGTGGATAAATTAACTTAAACTTAACTTAGCTTCGCGCTTTATCCCTAGCGTGGTAGTGAGAGAGAACGGAGCGCCAAATGCTACGGTCTCTACATATCCCTTTCGCCTCGTCCACTGTCATCAACACCTTCATACATCCCCTCCGGGGGATCCTCATGCTTATAACGTGACCTTCCTCTAGTATCTTTGATACTGTTTTCGAAGGTCAACCGAGGTTTCCCACTATCTCTCTTACCACTCACTTTTCCATCATAAATTAAGGCTAAAAAAAGTAAAACAAAAAAAAAAATACGCGGTGAAGTAGCGACAATCGCACAATGTGGTAGTTCCGGCTCGCATGTGGTGACGTGGTTGCCGGCGTCGTCGCAGGGCGGCGCGCGTCGGCTGCGGTGCACCTGTTCAGCGAGCGGCCCACACCAGTAGCAGCTGCGGCTCTTCTCTGTTACAACGGCATCTACAAATTATATTATATTATGTATATCAATATTTTTAGGGTTATGTAAAATATTATTAAATGAAAAGATCTAAAAAGTTATAAGATTTTCATAGAAAAAATCAAAACAAACTTATTTCTGTAGTTCATTTCATGCAAAATGAGTGCAATGTGATTACATTCATATTTGATCATGATCAGCTTCACGCTGTATCCCGCATACAGCAGGGTAGGCAGAGGGAACCTACTGTTAAGACGCTGCGCTTCGCTTCGACACTGGAGCGAAGAAACGGAAATATAAATTTAAGTAAGTATTTCATCTCCTCGAGTGGGGATCGAACCTACAACCAGTCGGTTTTACAGTCACATTTTGTGCCCCTGCGCCCCGACTGGCCTCAAGGCCAGTCATATTTATTCATTACATAACGTGTTTTATAGAATAACTAGAGGGCGCGCGCGGCTTCGCCCGCTTATTAGGAGTGAATTCTAAAAAAACCACGAAACACGTGTTCAATAAAATATTTTTAACAGTCTGAATTTAAATTTTTATAAAAATCGGTGGCAATTTAAAGATTTTTCCATATAAACTTTCAACTCCTTATTTGAACCCTTAGGGGGTGAATTCTTAAAAACCATGAAACACGTGTTCAATGAAATATTTTTAAGAGTTTGAATTTCAAATTTTATAAAAATCGGTACAGATTAAACTTTTTTTCCATACAAACTTTCAACCCCTATTTCATCCCTTTAGGGTTAAAATTTTTCAAATTCCCTTCTTAGTGGATGTCCAGAATATGAAAATAAACATCTGCCCAAATTTCACGTTTCTACCATCAGCGGTTACGGCTCTGCGTGCGTCTTACCTCAGTCAGTCAGCACAAGTCCTTTTATATATATAAGTAGATGACGAAATACATACATCAATTTACACATATTTTAGAGAAGAACAACGAGAATATTTTTTTCTTTGTTTCTTTGATTTGGTTACACAAGTAGTGCGTTCAGGGGAGAGCTACTCCCGCCCTACAACGCCCGGTCATGCTGTAAGGATCATTCCAGGTCAAATGCAGACTGCAGTTTTGTGCATTAAAAAAAATAAAGAGAGTTGGTTCCATAAAAAAGAAAATAAAGGAGTGATTTCACTATATTTTCCCTTATTTCCACACATAATAATAAAAAAATAAGAATTCAATTAATTACTAATTATAATTAAAGATAAGCATTGGTACCTTTGCGTGTTACAGAGCCTAAACAAATATTAACTTAGGCATGAAGGCCCTTATATAGAAATATTATTTAATTGTCAGCCTTAAAAGATGAGTTTAAAATATTGACAATCTTATTAGTAAGTACTAGAAAGTAACCATTTTTTTGGCACGCTGTATCCCGCATATAGCATGGACGTTAGTGTCAGTGGCACTGACACTAGCACGGTATTCTCCACGAACCGCCCTATTTTCGAGACATTGTGTATTGAGCAGCAGAATTCTACACCTCGTTTTGTCTAGTTACCAGAGCAAGGAATCGAAATAGAAGCTGCGCCGTTACACCGAGGGCTTCATTTTAACATTCCTGATAGTATAATAGTAATTAGACCGTCTCGGCGCAGTGGTTCTACCGCACAATGGTATTACTGTAACGCGATAGTGGGTTCGATCACCAATCGAGGGAATTAATTATTATAATTATAATTTTCATTTCTTTGCTCTGACAAAAGCCCGGTGTTGAGGTCTGCCAGAAATCACAAAAAATTCTGCGGGAAGTTGACAACGGAGTGTCTTAATACTAGTCTCCTTCTGTCTACCCTGTTGTATGCGGGATACAGTGTGAAGCTGACTTACTTATTTATTTTATAATTCTAATTAGAACATGTATTATTTCTCCAATATTATATAAATAAGTTTAATGTGATAAATTTATAATGTTTACGCCCGGAGCCTATTATTATATCTCTATAATTGTTATATTTACAAGAATGAAGTAACGCTATTAGTTTTCTTCTGTTAAATTTATAAAAAAAAAGCAAAATGTCCCTTTAGGGAAAGTTAATTATAAACTGAGGGAACAAATCTTTTAATAGTCAACATTAAGCCAAAAGTTACCCTCAAAAGTGGGTTAATGTGAGTGCAGTTTGTAAAGAGACAAGTTTCAGAATTTTAGTAGGCAAACAATGTATGTCACCATTTAAAAAAAGTCTGTAGAAAAATGTATATGAATATATATTTTTTCTTAATTTCAGGCTGTATCCCGTCTATCGCGGGTAGGCAGAGGGAACCTAATGTTAAAACACACTGTTCCCCACTTTATGCTATTGCGTGGCGGAACACTTATTTTCGACCTACTGCTTGTTGAGTGGTGGAATTCAACGCCGCGCTTTGCCTTGTTACTAGAATCAAAAAAATAAAATATTATTAAATAATAATTAATTCCCTTAAGTGAAAATCAAAGCCACAACTGTCGCGTTTACACTCACAACCAATAAGCTTGTTGCTTGTGACTGTAAGCGCGACAAGACCGCTCTCGATAGGTTTATTAATAAATGACTTTTTAAATTCGAAGTCTTCAATAGTTTTTTAAATAGACCTAAATTATCAAATCATATCAGCTTCACGCTGTATCCCGCACACAGCAGGGTAGGCAGAGGGACCCTAGTGTTAAGGCACACACGTTCCCCACTTTCCGCCGAGTTCTGGCATTGCGTGTTGAGTGGCGGAACTCAACGCCGCTCTTTTCCTCAACACCAGAGTGAAGAAATGAAAATATAAATATAAGTAAATATTTCATCTCCTCGAGTGAGGATCGAACCCATAACCAGCCACGACTGGCCTCATTATATTATGTTGATATATTTTATATATAATTGTACACAAAGGGAAACAATCCACTTACTCATAATTGAAAGTAAAATTCGAAATATTAATCATCTAAGCGATTATTTACCAATTAAGAGGTAATACCTCAAAATGACATCGTATTGGTTCATATACGAAAATGAATATTTGTGTTTGTGTCGTACGTTTCATAGCAAACGTTATATGAATTGTTAATTTTATTAGGGTTTAGGTATTTTATTATTAGACTTTTTTTTTGGGCTTTACAATTATTAATCTCTAGATTTTTTTTAGCTTCACGCTATATCCCGCACACTACAGGGTAGGCAGAGGGAACCTAGTGTTAAGACACTCCGTTGCCTACTTTCTGCCGAATTTTTGAGGCATTGCGTGTTGAGTGGCAGAACTTAACGCCGCGCTTGTCCTCAACACCAGAGCGAAGAAATGGAAATATAAATTTAAGTAAATATTTCATCCCCAGATGGAACCCACAACCAGTCGGTTTTACAGTCACATCTTGTGCCCCTGCGCTACGATTGGCCTCTACTCTTTGTCTTACCTAATCTCTAGATACTGCTACTTAAGTAAAACATATGAGGTTAGTAGTGACGCAGGGGCACAAACGTGTGACTGTAAACCTGACAGGTTCTGGGTTCGATTCCTACTCGTGGAAATGAAATATTGAATATTTTCATTTCGTTGTCAAGGTATAGCGCGGCGTTGATTGTGAACAGAAGTGTTTTATTGGAAACAGAGTGTCTTAACACAAGGTTTCCAGGTTCCCTCTGCCTACCTTGCTATGTGCGGGATACAGCGTAAAGCAAAAAAAAAATATATACCTATTCTTTTTGTATTCCCTTTTTCTTTTTGTATTTTGTATTCTCAATAATTTAAACTAAAATAAAAAGAAGAACAATTGCCTTAACCATATAATAAGAAAATAATTAAAAAAACACTAGTAGTATAGAGATGTAGTCAAAAATGAACCGTTAAACATATTAATAGTACTTATTACCATAAACCAAGAAGTACTTTAGTAACAAACTTCCCCGGTTCACCTCTCACGGTGTTAGTACAACTAGGACACGCCACCCTGAGGGTCCCACGTCGGTTAGAGATCATTTATTCAGTTTTGCGGAAAGACAGCGTTGATTATTCTCTATAGTGCCACCGTAAATATTATGCTAGGAAAAACATAGTTCTACACGTTCTATGTCATTTCTAGGAATAATAAACGCTTTTAGGGTTCCCTTTACTTCCTAAATATTAAAATATCCTATTGTGAAGTATATTCCGTTCCCCACATTTCACTTTTCGGATCTTCCTTGTTCGTTGTTCGAAGCCAGCTTCGTGGCGCAGCGGCACGAAGTGTGACTGTAAAACCGACTGGTTGTGGGTTAGATGTCCACTCGAGGAGATGAAATATTTATTTAAATCTATATTTGCATTTCTTCGCTCTGGTGTTGAAGTTAAGCGCGGCGTTGAGTTCTGCCACTCGACACGCAATGCCTCCAGAAATCGGCAGAAGGTGGGGAACGGAGTATCGTAAAACTAGGTTCCCTCTGCCTACCCTGCTGTGTGCGGGATACAGCGTGAACCTGTGAAGTATATTCCACTTTATTCTTTTTTACAAGTTCCCGTATCAAATAAACGTCTGGAATGTTAATTTGTAGTGTTACTTCTTTTCAGAGTTCCTTACTTCATAAGGAAAAACGGAACCCTTACAGCATCAGTTTGTTGCCTATCCGCCTTCTGTCAAGAGCATTTATCTCGAGTATCAAGTTAAAATTAATATTAAGTATTCAGGTCTATGGTCCCTTGAAAAAAAAAATCAAGTGAATGCAATCAAAAGATACGAGCATTTATGCTATTGTGTTGCATTTTGTATAAAATTGGCCGCTTAATCAAAACCTATGGACTATACTTATTTAGAAAACGTATAAAAATTTGAACGTGAGCGGGACTCGAACTCGCGCCCCCTGGAAACCGACCAGGAGTAGATTAAGTTTTTCTTTCCTAAGTGTGGATTAGCACTTTGAAAATGTTAAAAATACCTATGTGCTACTTCCCGTGTACCTTCAGTTATGAAATTTGACACAAAGTGTAAAGGATCAACGAAGAAGGAGGACTCGAAAAGTGAAAATTTATAAATATTTCATAGAAAATAATTACAAATTATATTTGTAGTTAATTTCATACAAAATTAGTGGATATATTTGCAAACTTTAGTTTGTAAATTTTTAAAAAATTGTACCTTCCATTACACTACAATCGACTGGAAACAGTTTTTTAGTAGTATTTTTTTATATTCTACAGTTGTACTATTATTATTACGATCCTCATAGCTTAAGATTTATAAGTGATTTTAATCATAAACATAATTTAATATATTTAATGAGGCCATTCATTGCGCAGGGGTGCAAATTGTGACTGTAAAATCGACTGGTTGTGGGTTCGATCCCCACTCGAAGAAATGAAATATTTACATTTATATTTTCATGTCTTCGCTCTGGTGTCGAGGCAAAAGCGTGGCGTTGAGTCCCGTCACTCAACACGCTATGCCTTCAGAACTCAGTGAAAAGTGGGGAACGGAGTGTCTTAACACTAGGTTCTTTCTGCCTACCCTGCTGTGTGCGGGACGCAGCGTGAAGTTGATTTATTTATTTCTTAATATATTTAATGAATTAATAAAGATAAATTTATTATACGGAACACATGTACCATCGTAGAATTCCACTAGCATAACCCGTTTTATTTTCTTTGTGGAGTTACATATATTGCGGTCGCCACACGTAGGACCATACATTTTTGTTGCTTTATAGCCTTTATGTTGAATAAAATATGAACTAAAAGTGCAGGACCGTAGGTGTGCTATGTTCCAGATATGTATTTTGTCGTTTCCAGTTATTCACTGGGCACACAAAGGAAAATTGAAATATCTGCTCGTGTTTGCTTTTAATATATCCCAAAAAATTGGGGCGACGAATAATATTCTGAAAGTAATTATAGTTTCTTTTTTAAATTTTGATTTGTTTTGACATATTTACTTATTCGAACTTACTTTATCGAAGACAAGTAATATTTTGTAATTAATTTCACGCATAGATTAAAATAGTAAGATTTAATTTACAAAAACTTTCTGTATAATATATTTCATATATTGAGGCCAGTCGTGGCGCAGGGGCATGAGCGTGTGAATCTTAAGAGCGACAGGTCAATTCCCACAGGAAGAAAGAAAAAATTTAATAGTTTTATTTCGTTGCTCTGGTGTCGAGGCAAAAGCGCGGCGTTGAGTTCCGAAAGTGAGGAGCGGAATATCTTAACACTAGGCTCCCTCTGTCTATTCGTTACATACGAAACGTTACGTGAAGCTGAAAAAAATATACTTAACTTAGCTTTACGCTGTATTCCTAGCGGGATAGTCAGAGAGAACGGAGCGTTAAACGCTACGGTCTCTACATACCTCTTTCGCCTCGTCTACTGTCATCAACTTCTTCATACATGCCCTCCGGGGGGTCCTCATGCTTTTTAAGTGACCTTCCTCTAGTATCTTTAATACTGTATTTTCGAAGGTCAACCCAAGTCTCCCTCTGTCTCTCTCACCACAAATTTTTCCATCATAAATCTTTTTCACCATTCTTTCATCACTCATTCGTTAAAAATTTCAATTCAAAATTCATTTAAAAAATTATAATAAAAGAATAAATGAATCATTCGAGTTTAATGAAGAAGCACAAATCCATTTAAAGGAGGCCTGTGCAAGCACTCCATACGAAAGTAGGCGCAAGTTCTCGTGAATGTTTTATAGCAGCTCGGGTCGGGTCGGGAGAAATTTAGCACTTGGAGAATAAATTGAACAAGCTTTGCCACGCCGCCTTCCTGGCGGGTTGCTTTGTGAACTAAGGCGTGACCTGAAACACGAGTGCCTGTGCACTCCTTATTTGTATATTAACATATGTATGGTTGAATATATTACGTTACGTATGTATGAATGTAAATTATTGATTTTTATTTTTCAGCTTCACGCTGTATCCCGCACACGGCAGGGTAGGCAGAGGGAACTTAGTGTTAAGATACTCCGTTCTGCACTTTCTGCCGAATTATGGAGGCATTGCGTGTTGAGTGGTGGAACTCAACGCCGCGGTTAGCCTCTACACCAAAGCGAAGAAATGGAAATATAAATTTAAGTAAATATTTCACCTCCTCGAGTGGGGATCGAACCCACAACCAGTCGATTTTATAGTCACACTTAGCGCCGTTGCGCCAAGACTGGCCTCGCCTGGCCTTTGTTTTTCAGTTTAAATAAAGTTTAAAATAAGGAAATATTAGTGAAATTTAAAATAATAAAATAGTCGACAATAACATGTTGAATTTATACATAGATAGATATCAATATATTATAACAGTAAAAGAAAAAAAGAAAGTGAATTATTTTCTATTCTATTTTCATTTGAAGCACGCCATTTCTATTATTCAAGAGCTAAACAATGTATTAAAAATTCAGTACTCAGCAAACAATTAATATAATGTATGTATATAACATGAAGCTACCGCCATTTTCCGAGTAGGTATACCTACTATTCTAGACACTTTGTCTTTAAAAATACTATAAATAATAAATAAGTAAATAAAATCAATTGAGGCCAGTCGTGGCGCAGCGGCACGAGGTGTAACTGTAAAACCGACTGGTTGTGGGTTCGATCCCCACTCGAGGAGATGAAATATTTACTTAAATTTATATTTCCATTTCTTCGCTCTGGTGTCGAGGACAAGCGCGGCGTTGGGTTCTGCCACTCAACACGCAATGCCTCTAGAATTCGGCAGAAAGTGGGGAACGGAGTGTCTTAACACTAGGCTCCTTCTGCCTACCCTGCAGTGTGCGGGATACAGCGTGAAGCTGATATTATTAATAATAAATGTATTAGAAAAAAATTATATAAGATCATTTTGTAGTATAAAGTAATAACTGAACTGAACTGTAGAAAAGTTCAGTAAAGTAAAGTTTCAAAAAATTCTGGTATAATTTAGAGACATAAGTGTAAATTTTGCCTTCAGTTCATTTTCATGCGTGAAATATAGATAATATTTAAATATTTTATTAAGAGACTGGCGTCCCAAACGCGGTTTCGCCCGCTTAAACTTATTGCTATATGATGCAAAATGTTTACTTGAATTGTATTTTATATGTGTTATTCTGATATAAGCTATATTACTATAGTATATACTATGATATAAGCTATATTACTATAGTAATTTACAATAAAGTTTCATCTAAATTGGTTTTGTTGTTTTTGGGTGAAAGTGGAACAAACGTCAATCCGTACAAAGTTTCAAGTTTCACATTTATAATTTTAGTAGGCTATTTTTTTTTCATCCGACGAAAAGACCAGAAAAGATTCTTTGTTCAATGCGTATATTTTTATAATTTATCACTACTTTGTATAAAGCTTCCTATTATAAAAACAAGCTTTTGATAATTTTATTTTGAAATGTTATTTTGAATAATAATATTCATTTATTTCATCCACACAAGTAAAATTTTAAAGTATAACACCTATGTGAAAGAGCATGTGTCCTGAAGGTCTGGGAAGTTATTGAATAAAATATTATCAACGAAGCGACCGATTGTTTCTTTATAGGTATCAAAGACGGCCATTAAAGAAATATTGGTAGACTTTAAATTTTAGTATATAATATGTACTAAATAAATAGAGTAATTAAACTCTTTTCCCAAAGTTATATTAATTGGGGCCAGTCGTGGCGCATGGGCAAAAATTGTGACTGTAAAATTGACTGGGTGTGGGTTCGATCCCCACTCGAGGACATGAAATATTTATTTACATTTATATTTTCGAGTTTCTTCGCTCTGGTATCGAGGCAAAGCGTGTCGTTGAATTCCGCCACTCAACACGCAATGCCTCCAGAACTTGGCGGAAAGTGGGGAACGGAATGTCTTAACACTAGGTTCCCTCTACCTACCCTGTTGTGAGCGGGATACAACGTGAAGCTTAAAAAAAAAGACACAAAAAGATGAAAGTCACTTAATAATAATCGATTTATACAATTGCGTTAAGGTAAATTTACTTACGTGACTATAAAAATTCTATCTATATGTAAAATTTCATACTAAAACCATCCAAGTACGTATTATAATTATAAATTATTCATTTCTATACCGATATACGAGTAGATAGAAGATAAAAGTAATGGCACCTATCCATTAAATGACAATACGTGTTATATTATTCAAATAAAACAAATCACTATTAGCATAGACTAAGGAAAGCTATTATATTTTTCCTTATAAAATGATCTGGTCAATATATATTTTATTATCTTTATTTATTACCTTCACACACTTTTCGGTTTTTTATACATGAACATACAACAAACATTTAACATAAAAAAACAGTTTCACGTGTTATCTACACAGCAGAGTAGGAAAAGGGAACCTAGTGTGAAGACACCCTGTTCCCTATATTCTGCTGAATTCTGGAGGCATTCGTGTTTAATGGCGGAAATCAACATCGTATTTTATTTCGAAGCAACGATCAAACATGACTTTATAATAGACATAGAAAACCTTAAATTAAGACAATTCTTACATTAGCCATAATATAATATATTGAGGCCAGACGTGGCGCAGGGGCACAAAGTGTGACTGTAAACGAGACTGGTTGTGGATTCGATCCCCACTCGAGGAAATGAAATATTTATTTAAATTTATATTTCTGTTTCTTAGCTCTGGTGTCGAGGCAAAGGGCGTCGTTGAGTTCCGCCACTCAACACGCAATGCCTCGAGAATTCGGCGGAAACTGGGGAATGGAGTGTTTTACACTAAGTTCCCTCTGCCTACCCGGCTCTGGGATACAGCGTGAAGCTGATTTGATTTCATTTGATTTATATATTAGCATTTATGTGTTATTATTTAATAAAGATTCTTCAAATAGCTTTTGTCAATGCCGGAAACATATGTATTTATAAGTATTGGGCGACTTCCAGGAAGTACTCGGAACGATAAGAATTTTCTCCGACAAAATGTTCTTGAATTGGGATGTTCTTTTAAATTATTTAGACTTCTGTACAAGCGATGTGTTCCAGTTACGCCAGTTTATGTAAACGAATGTCAGTTCACATTGACTAATGTTGTTTCCTAACAATATGTTATTATTTTATGTGCAATGTAGTAGGCTATGTTGCTTTAAATTTTTTATTTAATTTTCTCATTTTTATACTTTTTCATTTCATCCAGTACTTTGTTGATCTAGGTTAGTAAGACCAAGACCAAGATTCTCTTTTCTTAATGATATTTATTTAGGGCTAGTGAGCCGCTCGCGGCTTCGCCCGTTTGAAGTACATAATTATTAATTTACTAATCTGCATAACTTTCGTTTTCCAATAATAATGTCATTTATTATTTCTTATTTATAGTCATTTTATTGAAAAATATTATTTAAAACTGTATAACTTCTTTATTTGTTAAAACACTAAATGTTAAGGGAACCTTGCAAAAATACAATAGTAAAAACTGCAATAAAATCGGTTTCATCCTGAAATTAACTTCACCTGTATACATAGCGGCGTAGGTAGAGGGAACCTGGGAACCTAAGACACTCTACCCCACTAAGACACTTCCGTTCCCCACCTCCCACTGAATTATACAGAGCGCAGTAAATATACAACATAAATAAAAAATATTTGTTTCAGTTTAATATAAAAAAAATGGTTGCGCAAATAAAATATAAATGTTTCAAAACATTTTAGTATTTTTACTTATTGGATAGCAACTCACCACTCAGCATAATGAAAGCCAGACCGCTCAGTAGAAGCAATCTCGACGATGAACCACAAAACTTCGTTCCCGCCATCTGATACCAAAGTGTTATTATGAAATTAATGTTTCCATCTAACAAAAAGCGAAATAGAATTAAAAAATAAGAAAATATTTTTTACTTTTATATTAAAATTTTCACAAAAGCAGAATCGTTCCAATTAGTTTAAGTCATAAATATTAATAGATTTTTTTTTTTTTAATTTCATATTTTAAAATTTATTTTTAATTATAAAATTTTGTTTTTTTTTTACCTTTTTTTATTTCCAGTGTCAGTCGAGAGTGGGACAATGGGTCACCGCACGCGTGGCTACGCGCGGACTGCGCGGTGTAGCTTGTAGAGGTGACGTAGTGAGTGACGTATGTATGTATGTATATGTGTTCCATTAATATGCCTAATTGTAGTAACTTTTATTGTTTTCTTGTAAAGTAAGTTGTACTTGTGATATATAAATATAAAACTAGAATTTTACGCTTTATAAAAATTTTTGAATCAGCTTCACGCTGTATCCCGCACTCAGCACGGTAGGCAGAGGGAAGTGTTAAGACACTCCGTTCCCCACTTTCTTTGCCGAATTTTGGAGGCATTGCGTATTGAGTGGCAGAACTCAACACCGCGCTTTTGCCTGAACACCACATCGAAGAAATGGAAATATAAATTTGAGTAAACATTTCATCTCCTCGGGTGGGGATCGAACCCACAACCAGTCGGTTTTACAGTCACACTTTGTGCCGCTGCGCCACGCCTAGCCTCACAATTACGAGTATTTTTTTTATAGCTTTACGTTGTATCCCGCACACAGCAGGGAAGGCAGAGGGAACCTAGTGTTAAGACACTCCGTTCCCCACTTTCTGCCGAATTCTGGAGGCATTGCATGTTGAGTGGCAGAACTCAACGCCGCGCTTAACCTCGAGCTCGACACCAGAGCGAAGAAATGGAAATATAAAGTTAAGTAAATATTTCATCTCCTCGAGTGGGGATCAAACCCACAACCAGTCGGTTTTACAGTAACACCTCGTGCCGCTGCGTCACGACTGGCCACAATTACGAGTATCATACTAGTAATTTTGATTATTTTTGATTATTGTTGGTCTCATTGCTTTCATTGTAGCTTAAAAATAAGTGAAACAGAAATAAACATAAATTTATTATTATTTTATTAGTACTTTGTTCTCTTATCATTTACCTAGGTCGTAGCAATCAATATAAAAATAAACTAAAATTTTATTTTCTAGCTTAAACTCTGGCTTATGCGTGAAAAAATTGAAAAAAATATATAGATCAGTCCATCAGAGATCTGGTACTTTCCATCATCATTAATTTCTCGATTTATTCGACTTAATTCTCGAAAACAAAAAAATATCTAAAGCAATAATGTAGGATATAACCCTTTAACTAACGCACTACTGCAACAGAAATTGAAAGAACAGCTTGTTAGTGTATTTTCGTGTGTTCGACTTTACTATGAATATGGTAGTTTTGTGATGTAGGTCATCGGCGCATCCAGCCTGCATTGCGACGCCGCCTTGACGCCCTATCAACTTGCCGCCGCATCATTCATGATATTCTTGTAAAACGTACAGGTTGCATTATCTTAAATTAGATTATAATTTATAATGTAACATAGAAACATCTAAAGTCATCAAATAATTTAAAAATAGAATTAGCAAGCATCTTACTAAAAAACATAAAACAAGTTCTGGTTCTCAGTGAGATGCTTAGTAGTTCTATTTTTAAATTATTTGATGGTTTTAGATGTTTCTATGTTAGTAACTCAATTATGTAAAAAATAGATGGTTGAATGTAGTTGAAAGTTTGCACAGAGTTAATAACTTAAATGAGGCCAGACGTGGCGCAGTGGCACAAGTGTGACTGTAAAACCGACTGGTTGTGGGTTCGATCCCCACTCGAGGAGCTGAAATATTTACTTAAATTTATATTTCCATTTATTTGCTCTGGTGTCGAGGACAAGTGCGGCGTTGAGTATTGCCACTCAACACGCAATGTCTCAAGAATTCGGCAGAAAGTGGGGAACGGAGTGCCTTAACACTAGGTTTCCTCTGCCTACCCTGCAGTGTGTGGGATACTGCGCGAAGCTGATCTTTTATAATTTAAATGTATAAATAGTATGCTAATAAATTACAAACTAAAAAAAAATAACTTATAACATCCTGTAACTGTTGTAAAAAGTAAAAAAATATGTATATTAACAGCAATCAAAACATCAATATTAAAAATATACACACACATCTACATACATACATATCATATCATACATATATCTCAATACTTGTAAACTTGTTACGGGGGTTGTGAAATTTGGGGGAGCGTCGAGATTTATTTAGAGGTTAGTCGGGGCGGCGTTCCATCTTCATTCCGCGCACCTCCGGGCGACACTGCTGGAGTGCTGGTACGCGGGGCGGAATAAATACCTCTATTTGTATAGATTTGCAATCTGTCGAGGGTCTCGGAGCCAATGTGCTTGTTGTGCTTGTATGGTTCGAGCGAATTACGTATTTGAACCATTTTAATGTGAAATTGAATGGAAATGCAATTATTTTGTTTGATAAATGAATATTTGATGGGTATTTTGTAATAAGACTATATTGTTTTTCGTACTAGTACTAGTGTCTTTCATCTTTCGTCTGTTTTAGCGTATATCAAAAATTCTTCATTTCATGTATAATTTCATAAATAATATAACAACAAATAAAAAAAAAATAATTAAATCAACTTGACGCTGTATCCCGCACATAGCAGGGTAGGCAGAGGGAACCTAGTGTTAAGAAACTCCGTTCCCCACTTTCCGCCGAATTCTGGGGGCATAGCGTGTTGAGTGGCGGAACTCAACGCCGCGCTTTGCTTAGACACCAGAGCGAAGAAAAGGCAATATACATTAAAATGAATATTCCACTTATTCAAGTGCGAATCGGACGCACAAATAAGTATAAAAACAAAATTTTCATTTTAAGTTACTTATTTCAATTGATGTTGGTAGATACAAAGAACATAAAGCAGGTTGCAAATTTCATAATGTATGATGGATTTCAATATAAGATTATATGAAAAAACGACAGTAATTAATAAATAAATAATTAATTTAAGAAAACTATTTTCGTAGATATTAACCAAAAAGTATTTACTTAAATAGTAGAATTTTGTATAACTATTAAAAAAATAATATTATAGTTATATAATCGCTTTAAGTACTAATATGTACATTATTGCTATCTTCGGAGCCATTTAGCTATAAACTCTTCCTTAAGATACGGCCGACAGCTGCCATTTGAATATTTTATATCCACACTATAACATTTTCTCGTGTATACTGGTATTCGGGACACTGTTTATGGGTTCGATAAGGATATTCTTACAAATACTAAAAGGCCTCCAAAGAATACTATACACGTCTGCTTATTTTTAACATTTTTAAAGAGTTATTCCCCACTTAGGAAATAAAAATACTTATTTAGAAAACGTATTAAAATTTGGACGTAACGGGACTCGAACCCGCGCCTCCTGGAAACCAACCAGGCGCTCTGACAATTAAAATGTTTATACGTTTTCTTAATAAGTATACTCTGTCTATCATTTATATGTAATGTAAGTTTTTTTTCACTTATGCTTTTGAAGTTTTACAAGAAAATAGATGTAGACGAAAGTGTTTTCAATTTTTTAGTATAATTAACATATACGTTTTTAGCCCGAACACAGCTGAGTAGGCAGAGGGGAACCTAGTGTTAAGGAACTCCATTCTCTATCATCCGCGGAATTCTGGAGTTATTGCTAACTGGTGATGTAGATCTCAGCGCCGCGCTTTGCCTCAACATCCACGCGAGTAAAAATTAAATATTTCATGTTCTGGAGTGGAAATCGAAGCCACAACATATCGCATTTACAGTCACACGCCTGTGCCACGACCGGCTTCTAAAAAAATATAAGTAAAAATAATTCATGCGGCGTTGAGTTCTGCCACTCAACACGCAATGCCTCCAGAATTCGGCAGAAAGTGGGGAACGGAGTGTCTTAACACTAGGTTCCCTCTACCTACCCTGCTGTGTGCGGGATACAGCGTGAAGCTAATTTAATTTTTTTAAAAAATAATTCATTAAAAAAAATTGTGATTTAATATACAGAATGAGATGACGATGAAAAGGACATCCGCTGCATATTTTACAAGCGTTGCTCAATTGAACGCGTCGAGCGCACATGCAAATCATTTATGTAGGTATTTGCCGACCACGACGTCCCTGATTACATTATTATTGGGGTCCCCATCGCCCCTTGGTTGGCTGGTTTCTGTTGTCATGCAAGAACAAAGTCTCACCAGTATTTAAATTAAATCAAATTAAATTAGCTTTACGCTGTATCCCGCACACAGCAGGGTAGGCAGGGGAAATCTAGTGTTAAGACACTCCGTTCCCCATTTTCTGCCCAATTCTAAAGGCATTGCGTGTTGAGTGGCAGAATTCAACGCCGCGCTTAACCTCGACACCGGAGCGAAGAAATCGAAATATACATTTAAGTAAATATTTCATCTCCACGAGTGGGGATCGAACCCACAACCAGTCGGTTTTACAGTCACACCTCGTGCCGCTGCGCCACGATTGGCCTCATCAGTATTTTATATTTATATTTTTCTTTTCCTCAAGCTAGCCAAGTCTTTCATTTCAGCGGTCAAAGGTAATTTTTCTTTGTTGCTGTCCTGAATTGACAGAAATAAACGAGTTGAAGTTGGGTTATAACTTAAACAAGCGAGTCTAGTCTCGCGTAGTGGAATTCTATAATGATATTTTATATAGTACGTACTTATCTCATGTATATATATATATCTACATTAATTGAGTAAAAAAAAGTAAAGAAACTTTAATAGAAAAATAAGAAAGAAGAAACGTTTGAAGTGATGATCTTTATTTTTCTCTAATTGTCTCTGTTCCATATTTACAGGTGGAGTTCACTATTTCATTTAGTTTTTTTTTATATTTTTTAAAGTTATAAAATAATAAAAAAAAATCTGCACAGAAATATGATTAAATATAATAAGATGAAGCTATCTCAGATCACGTCCCGTTATTGTCCAAGATATTTACAGTTATATTGTAACAAAACTTCTTTACAAAAAAAATATTTTTATTATCTTAATTTTAAATATTTAAACAAAGCATAAGAAAAATAATACTTATAAATTACATTAAACGTAGCGGGATTTTTAATCCAGGCTTTTACAATTTATTCATAGTTAGAGTTCTTACCAATTTAGCTTATCTTCTTATCAAACTATGCTATAATTTTTATACGATTATTATATTTTTTATATCGCTAGCATTTTTGTAGGGTACCTTTTAAATCTCCAACGATCGTTTATAAGAATGATAGGCTGACAAACGATGTGCTATTTTTTTGAAGTTTGAGTTCCGGCGCAACACGCCTAAAATTCGGTGGAAAGTGAGAACGAAGGGTTTTAATACTAGATTGCCTTTGTCTATCCTATTATATGCGGAATACATAGTGAAAAAAAAATACTTCCCCGACTAAAAATCGAACCCACAATCGCGATTGGAAATCGAACCCACAAATCCACTGTCGCGTTTATAAAACCACACGCTTGTGCCACTGCGCCACGACGGCCATTTTCATCAAATATTTATGAATATTTTGATTTAATTTGTATATTTAAATACACTTATATACTTAGTAAACCTAAAGCCCACATAAATTGGTATTTTATGAACCCCATACAAGCATTTAACATTAATGGGACCCCTATAGGCACTACGCTTATAGCGTTATCAGTACGGACACAGGTAACTCAACTAAAGACAGGCGGAAAGTGAATAATAGCCTGGAAATACTATAATAGTCTGTACATCGCAATCTTAGTCTTGTCCTGTTTACACGGTGTTCGAGATACGGTCGACGTTTTTATTGATAGAAAAACACGCTTTAAATTAAATTCGAGGCCAGTCGTGGCGCAGGGGCACAAAGTGTGCCTGTAAATCGACTGGGTGTAGGTTCGATCCCCACTCGAGGAGATGAAATGTTTATTTACATTTATATTTCCATTTTTTTCGCTCTGGTGTCGAGGGGAAAGCGCGGCGTTGATTTCCGCCAAAAATTTAATGGTTGAACTCAAAGCCGAAAGTGGGGAACGGAGTGTCTTAACACTAGTTTCCCTCTGGATACAGCGTGAAGCTGTTAAAAAAATATATTAAATCACAATCAGGTTCACGCTGTATTCCGCATAAAACAGGGAAGGCAGAGTGTACCTAGTGTTAAAACACTCCGTTCCCCACTTTCGGCGTTGAGTTCAGCCATTCAACACGCAATGCCGAATTTTTCAAGTCAAGCCTTGATGCCAGAGCGAAATGAAAATATTAAGTAATAATAATTCTTTCCCTTGACTAGGAATCGAACTCACAACCGTCGCGTTACAGCCGCATCAATTTATAATTTCGAATATTTAAATGCTTATTTAGCATTATAATCAAAATTAGTCAAGATTTATTGTACAACTTAGGACACCCTTGTGTGTTTAGCGATGACAGTTGTCCTAAGAAGTAAATAATGTAAGGAAGGTGGTAGCAATTTTCAAAAGGGCTTACTTGGGACTCGTACATTTATTGCAAATGCTTCTACATTTATCTCTGTTACATCGTGTTCGTGAGTCGAAAGGGTTCTATAATGTTACTGAGCTTAGAGGACAATGAGGTTGTCGGGAATGTCAGGTTGATTTGGGTAATGTCGTCCGTGTGTTGTGACTTCCCACGCTAAGCTTCTGAAGATAATAAATAAAGAAACAAAGGAAATGTTCAAGAAAAGAGGATATACTCGTATTTATAAAATAAAAACATTTAAAAATATATATATTATTAATTGTTTTTATTTTATTTTATTGTATTGTCATATTAATCTTGGTGAATTTCTCCATTCAAAACGACGAGTAAATTTTTTTTCAGCTTCACGCTGTATTCTGCATATAGCAGAGAGTACCTAGTCAAGTGAGGCCGGTCGTGGCGCAGCGGCACGAGGTGTGACTGCAACACCGACTGGTTCTGGGTTCGATTCCCACTCGAGGAGATGAAATATTTACTTAAATTTATATTTCCATTTCTTCGCTCTGGTGTCGAGGTTAAGCGCGGCGTTGAGTTCTGCCACTCAACACGCAATGCCTCCAGAATTCGGCAGAAAGTGGGGAATGGAGTGTCTTAACACTAGGTTCCCTCTGCCTACCCTGCTGTGTGCGGGATACAGCGTGAAGCTAATTTATTTTAATTTAACCTAGTCATAAACACTCCGTTCCCCACTTTTCTCCGAATTTTCGAGCCATTGTGTGTTGAATGGCGGAACTATGTACCGCGTTTCACAAAGTTAACCGAGCGAAGAAATGAAAATAATTCATTTCCCAGAGTGAGAATTGAAACCACAACGGCCGCATTTATAGTCATACGCCTGTGTCACTGAGCCTCGACGGCGTCGAATAAACTTATTCGTCCATTTATATGTTTATCTTATACAATTAATACTGGCACGTGTATTTGTACTACAATAAACACAGGATGCTATATGCACCTCAAGTGCAGGACGTCCGAGCGACCCTCGACCTTGTCAGCTGTTCTAATAATACAGTGCTTGGGCACGGAGTAGGGTTGCCTGCTGACGTTTTATATAAATTTTATATTTACTTGTTATAGTAGAATTATTGTGAGTTATAAAAGCTAGTTCGCTTTCTAAAAAGACACGCGAATAAATGTTATATTGAATTTTATCAATAATCTGTAAGAACTAGGTACCAATATATTTTACAATATTATTTTTAAACATCCTTAAAAATAAATAAATCATATGTATACCGCACACAGCAGGGTAGGCAGGAGGAACCTAGTGTTAAGACACTCCGTTCCCCACTTTATGCCGAATTCTGGATGCATTGCGTGTTAAGTGGCAGAACTAAACGCCGCGCTTAGCCTCGACCTTCGACCTCGAAATATAAATTTAAGTAAATATTTCATCTCCTCGAGTGGGGATCGAATCCACAACCAGTCGGTTTTACAGTCACACCTCGTGCTGCTGCGCCACGACTGGCGCCATAATTCAAGGTTCCAATATTGACAGTCAAAACAAAGCTTATGCAGCTAATGATTCAAAGCACTGGCAGTGCTCCAGAGGTTTCTAATTGGGTCAGTGTTCCGCAATGCACGGCATCTGCGCAGGTATCCCCAGATGGAATTTCCTATTACCCGTAGCTTACACTGTGACAGCAAGATAATTGCTGATATTCTCTAAAGTTTATCTGTTTGTTAATAAAAAAAAAGAAATATACATAAAGTTTAGGCCAGTTGTGGCTCAGGGTCACAAAGTACAGATTTTGAGTTCGATTCCCACTTGAGGAAATAATACACAAAGCCCTGGAATTCGCCGGAGAGTGGACAGCGGAGTGTATTTGTTTATACACTGTCTGTTAAATTAATTGCTATTCGATTTAAATATATATCAGGAAACGATTATGAGCTGTTATAATAATTTATTCCGCCACTCAACTCGCAATGCCTCAAAAATTCACCCGAAAGTGGGTGAAATTGTACTACACTGGGGAACTAAATGAATGGTAAACGGAATTTCTTAATACTAGATATTCCCAGGCCTTTGCCTGGCCTTTGCCTGGCCTACTATGTGCGGGATACAGCGTGGATCTAACAAAATACTACTTCAACCTCCTGTAGTACCTCATATAGTAGATACAATTAACATTTAAAGATTTAAAAAAAGTTAAAGTTAAGAATATAAAAGCAAAAAGCGTATTATAAAAAGAAATTAACTTAAATATTAACTTGAATCACCTAACAGACGCCTAACATTATTTTTTATATTATGACTAATACTTTATTGATCCGTCTAACGCACTGTCTCGTTATACACAGTGGGTCGAGCACGAAAAATATTCGAGTCCGTATTGTAAACGTTTCGAGGTGACGATACGATTACAAAGTTCGAAGCACGAACCATAGTGTATCGACTATCGAGGACTCGATAGGATTAAGTAGGTGACGTCATGCTAACGAGATTTAGAGATGTTACTGAGCGAATGAAGTGGACGTTCAAAAACCAAATAAAATGGTGAATGTTAAAACATTCAATCAAAATATTTATTTATCTTAA
>JAATLQ010034751.1:0-24419 GCA_013421005.1 Heliconius erato x Heliconius himera
GTGTGACTGCAAAACCGACTGGTTGTGGGTTCGATCCCCACTCGAGGAGATGAAATATTTACTTAAATTTATATTTCCATTTCTTCGCTCTGGTGTCGAGGTTAAGCGCGGCGTTGAATTCTGCCACTCAACACGCAATGCCTCCAGAATTCGGCAGAAAGTGGGGAACGGAGTGTCTTAACACTAGGTTCCCTCTGCCTACCCTGCTGTGTGCGGGATACAGCGTGAAGCTAATTTTTTTTTTTTTTTTTTTAAAAAGTAAGTTTTAAAAAAATAAGCCATCGTCATGTCAGCCATGTCCAATACACTAATATATAAGGGCTTAATCGCGTATTAAAAATACATTTTTTTATTTAATAATTATATATTACATATTTCAATTGACCCTAAAAACTAACTCATATCTTAGTTACTCACCGCGCCATGTCGTTATCATCCAATTTTACTTCATCACCTATGATTAATTTTTTAAGTTTAGGACTACCCGTCATCAGATACCTTAAACAAGACGCTGAAAGATTCCCTTGTATTATTTCTAGGTGCTCGAGCTTATTAAATGGCACCTCTTCTTCATGTGTTGCAGTTTGTATAGAATAAAACTCCAGACTCTCTAAATTCTGACAAGTTTCTGCTATTCTAGTAAAATTGAACGAGCCTAGTGATCCAGAAAGCATTAATGTCACTATTTTATATCCTATTTTATCCAATAATTGATGTAACTCGTGACATTGAAACTTGTTCAGTTTTATTTTATTTAAACATGAAAAATCCTTAACCATTTGTAGTACGCCCTGATCTGGTTCTTCTAAATAAATAGTTTCTATCATTGGACATAAGACGATCATTGCCTTCATAGTTCTAGAGTTTGTTTGAACATCATGTATATATTGTAGCTTTGTTTGAAAACCTGACGGGCAGTCGTTATTATAAAGATAATATAGGGCCTTACCAACAAAATTATAAGAACCTAAATTAGTAAGATTCGGTAGTCTTCTAATAAGAAGTGCAACATCTGTGTGATCGACATTTTCTTCCCCATATAAGCCTATATTTACTACTGTTAAACTATGAGTCAGCTGCGGATTACCTGTTAGCATCGCATCAATACCTATTTCAGTGATATCAGTTTCACCCGACACATCGAGTAGTTTTAACACCTTGTTATTTTCGCCTATAAATTTGAGCACTTCATCATTAGCTATGTAAGGTATATTTAGAGCAGTTAAGTTTGACAGGTTCTTAATGATTTCATATAAAAGGGACAGCTGTTCATCTTTAACCCACACGCCTTTTAAATTCAGAGTTGTCAGATGTCGGCCTTGTTCTGCAATCAGTTCAAGGACTTTCCTGTAATAGTGACAAGGGAAGATACCCGTAGCCAAGCTCTTAACGTTCTCCTTCAAGAGTAATCTCATTGTATAATATCTAATCGATGGATCTAAGTATTCTGAGCTTAATATTAAATTTAGGAGATCTTGGAATATATCACTAGTCGCACCCATACTTTCGTAGTACGACGATATCATTGTGAACGGTAGGGCCACATCCTCCTCGGACGTGGCTTGGGACAGAGCGTGGATTAGTTGCCTAGCTACTAATGATAAAGTCACTTCTTGTAACGGAGCCACAGGACATTTGGGCGACATTTTCACAACACTTGTCTCACTCACTAAAGAAAATAACTGCTACAAATTGAGCATCACAATAGGTACTGTAAGTTTCGATTTTCAGGACAGAAAGAAGTGAAAAATTCGTATAGCTATTTAGCGCGCGCGCATCTCACGCTTGGCACAGTGCCAGTACTATATAATTCACACACACACAAGACTCGGACATTATTTATAGAACTTTTATATGCAAAACGTGTTTACAGTTTGTGTCGTACATAATACAGATTCTAATTTAGTTATATCAAAATATAATGTGATATGGGGTGTTCAGGTAACGCGTATATTGATTGTATGGATATTTACCAAGGCATATAAATTTATTTAGTAACCTTCACGCTGTATCAAGCACACAGCAGGGTAGGTAGAGGGAACTTAGTGTAGTGTAGTGTATACGCTCCGTTGCCCACTTTCCACCGAATTCTGTGGTGGAACTCAACGTCGCACTTTGCCTCCACACCAGAGCGAAGAAATGAAAATATAAATTTAATTAAATATTTTATCTCCTCGAGTGGCGATCGAATCCACAATCAGTCGATTTTATAGTCACGCTTTGTGCTCCTACGCCACAACTGGCCTAAACTTTACTTTAATTTTTATATGAATTTATTTGTGGACCTCTTGTTTGAACCCTAATTTGTGATAAAATTTAACTCTCCTTATGTTCGTTAACTTGTGGCTCCTGTTTTGGGATAACATTTTTACCCCACGTACGTACGGTTAGTTTATATTAAAAAACATAAACATAAAAAATGTTTGATTGTAGTGCGATCAGCTTAACGATATTAAAACTTTTATAATTTACAAACTATAAAAGCTCAGATTTTAAAATTACACTAAACTTACATTTTTGAGCGTTTACATTTTTTTTTTATAAAAAAAAACAGCTCAAAAATTCAAGTCTCAGTTAAATTGAAGCTAGGCATGCCAATTTATTGTTATCTCTTTGAAGATAAAATTACGAACTTACGTAATATAAATAAACTTAAATAAATTTTTTAAATAACAATTTAAAGAATTTACATAAAACTTTACTAAACAGTAACGTTAATAAAATTTAATCTTTATTGTCACAAATCCTATGTATGTATTCCGCAGGAGAATCGTGCAGATTTTTTTTTAAGTCTGAGGTCCAAAAAATTTAAAAAATATTGAACTAGGTATATATTTACTGTTAAGCATATGGCAACGTACCTGTAATATGTAATAATGCTCCTCTGGTGTTGCACGGGGTCGTGGGCGGCGGTAATCACTTACCATCAGGTGACCCGAACGCTCGTTTGCATTGTCTTTTCCATATTAAATATATAGCAGTTGCTAAGTATTTCGCTCACTGCAGGGTAGGCAGAGGAAACCCAGTGTGTTAAGACACTCCGTTCCCCACAAAAATATAACAATATAACAAAGTTTATCGGATTTCTAAAAAAAGATTGTATTCCAAACATTTTTTGAAAAGTAGGAACTAACAAAAAGGCATATATGGTATATAGTCAAATATTTTTATTTTCTAAAACTAGGTGGGTACAGGTAGATTCTTAGCAACCAGCAACAATATCTGTTCAGTACTGAAGCACCAGTTCGCTATATCCTTGGACACTTTACACCAGTGCTCGCCGTGGTGGGGCTCTGCCGCTTTACATCGAGATTTGACATCTTCCTGCTGTTGTTCCGTGCCGTTCAGGAGTTCGAATTTGTAGAAGTACGCCCATGCATCGCCTAAATCGGGATCGATTTTTACCTATTAAATAAAGATAAACAGACGTAAAGTATTTTTTTATGGTTATAATATATTTTTTATTAATGTTCCTTATATGTTAAGATACTCCTTTTACCACCTACTCTAGATGTTGATTTTATGTTTTCGGTAACGGCAAAGTGGAAAATTATACATAGTCAAACTGTATTACGATTATGATTATTTATATAATAAATATGTATAGCATTAAGACACTAAATATATACAAAAAAAATTCAGCTTAGCGCTGTATCCCTATCGCGGTAGCCAGAGAGAAATGCGCTCTCTGTAAAAAATTCAATAACAAACTTTTAAAAAAAAGTGTTTATTAATATCTTGTTACTTACCGTTCTATTAAACCATTCTCTACATTTATTCAATTTGCGCTCCGTCCAGAAAAGTTGTGACACAGCGAGTAGAACATGGGCATCGTGCTCACATTTCTTCAATGCATCCACCTGTATAAAAATATATAAATAAATTAGTATTGGAAATGGCTATGGATTACGGAAATACTGACGGTCCAACAACGTCATCTTATCATGGACTTTAACATCACTCCGAAGAAGTTAAAGAAGACAATGCAGACCGACTTCCTGGCAGAGGTTTCTACCACTCAAGCTCAAGGAATCAGCTCCTATACAATCCAGGATATGATAGCCAATGGACTAACTACTGAGGAAACTGAAGACCGAGGATAAGAGAGTAGAACTACTATATATACTCACGCTCTTGGTCTTCCTCTGCGGGCGCGCCTCCATGGCGACGGCGGCGGCCCACAGGCGGCCGGCCGCGGGGCACTCCTGCAGCGCTTTGGCCAGCAGCGCGCCCGCCGCCTCCGCGCAGCCCGCGCGCGCCTCCAGACGCACGCTCTCCAGCCTGGACAAGCGCAACCCATTTGTGTGTTACACTATTTAATTAATCTAATATTTTGTCTACAAAACCAATTATTTGAATTACATTTTAAACCTTCAAAGAGAAATAGAAAAAAAGGAGAAAATTGTTGGAATGTCGTAGGTTTCAACCTTAGATATCTCACTAAGATTCTCTGTGCGTATACAGGGTGGAAGTGTAAGCACCACTTTAAATGAAACCACAGTTTTAACTACTCTGTAAAATATAAATCATAAAAAAATAAATTCCCAATAATGAAAAAGTTATTTTTCCAAACAAAATAAATAATAAAAATGTCGTTTTAAAATAAAACACCATTTATAAGGACGACGCACGCACACATAAACCTATCAAAGGAACACCACCGCACACGCCTCATTTCGAAATCGAGTCGTAGGTATTGGCGACAATGTTCAAAGTTGTTTAACCTTTAGTAGTATTTTTGTAGTAGTAAGTGTTTATGTTATTGGGATCTATACGTAATCGCGTCACACGAAATACAGGTATAAAAATCGTACATGGATAAAAATCGTGAAATGAAAAAAAAATCCTACGTCCAAACTGTTGAGGCATCTTGATTAATTTCTTTAGGTATAGGTTTGAAATATTTTACCCTATATGCTGTTTCCGTAAAAGGAGCGCTGCCTCTTCCACCCTGTATATCCAATACACAATAATAACCTCGACTGAGCTTTTAAGGTATTTTTTCCTGACTACTGTAAAAAATATTCTTTTGAATTAAGAAGGCCCTGCACCGACACAAAAGTGAAAAGTTTCAAAATATAAGTAGCATACTATGCAATTCTTTTTAGCAGCTTCACGCTCTATCCCGCAGACACTCCGTTCCCCACTTTCTGCCGAATTCTGGAGGCATTGCTTGATAAGTGGCAGAACTCAACGCCGCACTTTGCCTCGACTCCAGAGTGAAGAAATAAAAATATAAATTTAAGTAAATATTCCATCTCCTCGAGTAGGGATCGAACCCACCACCTACCGATTTTACAGTCACACTTTGTGCCCCTGCGCCACAACTGGCCTTAAACTACTAGGTACTATGCAAACAACATAAATATTTTAAAAGAAAATAATATTACATGCATTTCCACTCGGACAAAGCCGTGGTTAAAAACCTAAACAATAAAAGTAATCACAAACTCATACCACAGTTCGGGGTTCTTCGGGTTTCTAAGCCTCGCCTTTTCTAATACAGATCTCGCTTTGGTGACATGTTTCAGTTTCTCCTCCAGTCTTGAGAGTAGAATCCACATCGGCACGCAGGTCGCACATTTTTTTAGCTATGATTATAAAAATAATTTATTTATTTTAATGTTTATTATTCATGCGATATAAATTCATTTAAGTTAATATTTTTTCGAAATAATGTATCAAGGCCAAAAATAAAAAAAACACCATGTTATTGTCTTATGACTAAAATCACTAATGAAAATTTGCATAAATATTTTTATTTAATTAATACCTTATATTAAAATACAAATAGAACAAAATAGTGTCAGAACCTGAGCAAAAGAGCGCAAAAATATTTTATAGTCCTCTTGTATAGTCTTTCAATTAAGGAAGGAATATTAATTTATATATTCATCGGATCATTATCAAATCGGACGTAAGAAAGTGTGAGTAAAAATAGGGTTTCAACAGTTTCTTATGATTGATTGATTAATAAAATTGCTTGATTAACTGATTAGTTGACGGACTGATCGGCCGACTGACGATTTTTTTAAGCAAACCAGAGTCCAAGAAATAGGTTATAAATCGTTGCAAAATTTTTTACAACGATTGATACACAGATTGATTAATCTAAATCAATCGATTGGTTCATTGACTGATCGACTACCTATTGACTGGTGGACCAACTATTCATCTGACGAATTCTAAAGTGTGCGAATTTTCAAGCAAATTGGACAGCGAGAAACGTGTAGATGGTATTTTTTTCATTTAAAATCTGGAAACCAGTCGTGGCGCAGGTGTACAAGTGTATGACTGTAAAACCGACTGGTTGTGGGTTCGATCCCCACTCGAGGAGATGAAATATTTGCTTAAATTTATATTTCCACGACAAGTTATAGAGGTTCAATTGCCACTCGAGGAAATAAAATAATTAATATTTAATTTTTCTTCACTGTAGTGTCGAGGCCAAGCGCGGCGTTGAGTTCAGCAACACATACACATTTTTTTTTCTAGCATTTTTAAAAATTTAAATAGTATAGCCCTTTGCAGATAATATAGCCATTTACATTTTATACATATTATAAATATATACTCACGCCTTGAGAATAAGTATTGTACGCGTCATCGTCTTTCCCCATCTGTTCCTCGATCTCCCCCTTCATCATGTGGAGTTTAGCGTAGTCTCCAAACACTTTTATCGCTTCCTCTAATAAATTTAAAGCGACGTCCATGTTGTTTAACGCCCATTCTAGTTTTGCTGATTTTATCATCACCTGTTACACGTAAAAGTTTAATTGAACAAAGTGAAATGGATTTAAATGATATTTTGGATATTGAGTTATATTATTCGTATTATTGAATATTTATTACATTTTTAAAGTACTATTAAACAATAAGAAAATAAAAATGGCCGATTTCCATATTCGCTTACAAGTACTCTTAATATTGTTCTCTTATTAAGGACGACTTATAATTAGAACATAATCTTATAAGTTGTATTAGTACAGGCTTTTTGTACAAGGGTACAAATGACAAAAGTCCGTGGAACATTACTATATTACTAAAAAAACCGTACATGCGCGAGTCGGGATTACTCATCCAGGGTTCCGTACAAAAATATGATTTGAGATTTGAAAAATTCGAGCTTTTTCTGAAATTCAAATTTAGCTTAGAGCCCTTTCATCTGATATCTCACTTGAAATAGCGGCTTTATTATCAAAATTTGCCCTTCTTTTAAGGCTATTATTTTTAGGATTTAACCACGAATGTATATAATTTATGTATAGTTTTCAATTTTATTCTTTAACTTGTACTACCTGTAGGCTAGCTGCCAAATATTATACATAGTTCTAGGTCAATTTGAAGTATCCTATTAATTTTGATTCCCTTTATAATATGGAAATACGCGTTTGTTTGCGATATGAACGGCCATAACCTTTTTATAAGTAGATGTACAAATACGATATTTTCAGGATATTACGAGACCGTAAATCTGAGTATATGGTTTGAATTTCAACTCTGTATCTTCAGACGTTCCTGAGATAAAGGTTCTTGACAAACAGACAGACAATCGACAGTCGAACGGACAACAAGGTGATTTTATAAGGGTTCCTTTTGTTCCTTAAAAGGTACGGAACCTTAAAAATATTTAAAAAAACATTATCCAACACATAAAACTAGGACTAATTGGATCACATCACAATCTAATTTTTGCTGTATAATTACATTTTTTTTAATTTTTACAGGACCACTCAAAATTATGCACTAAATATAAGTCAACCAGTATAACATATAAATAATTTCATAAAAAATGGCCTCACCCGTGGTGTGGGAGCGGATGCTCTCGCTTTAGACAGCAACCGTCTCGCTCTATCATATTCTTTGTTCTCACTTTCAAGTTTAACAGCCGCTAACCAAATCTCTTCTGAATTGGGATTAGCTTGAAACGCTAGTGAAAGAATACCTCTGGCTGCTGGGACGTCACCTAAAAAATTGGAAATCGATATTATAATTAAGAATGGAATGTGGTGGCAAAATCGAGTCTAATAATAACCTACAATAAATCTAATTTAGATTATTTGTATTTTTGTTATTTTAATAGTTAAATAGATAACCAGACATTGATATTATAAAAAAAAATCAGCCTTACGCTGTATCCCGCACACAGCAGAGTAGGCAGAGAGAACCTAGTTTTAAGACACTCCATTTCCCACTTTTGCCGAATTTTCCAGGCCAGTCGTGGCGCAGGGGCACAAACCGTGAACGCTATACGCTATGAACAGTAAACGCGACTGGTTGTGGATTCGATCCCCACTCGAGGAAATGAAATATTTATTTAAATGTATATTTCCATTTCTTCGCTGTGGTGTCGAAACAAAGCGCGGCGTAGAGTTCCGCTACTACACGCAACACCTCAAAATTCGACGGAAAAAAAATGATACTATAATCAATAATAATTTAATAAAACTTAAAAAAAATATCCTTTTCATAAAAAAAAACGATTTTAAATAACAAACGATACAGATACTCGATTCATCAAATCGTTATACAGGATTTTACTTAATATCACAATTCAAAAACCAAAAAACCGAAAAACCAAAAAAACTCCAACCAACTCACCAGCCAACCACTTAGACTTAGCGCCCATCAACCACAGCACCTCACTCTTGGGGCAATGCGCGACCGCTCTTTGCAATAGTGCCTCTAAACTGGCCCTGGTGCCGTGTTGCTTCTCTAAATACGCCGCTCGGAGCCATATCGACTTCTTCGAAGGGAACACTGACAGGGCGTAGCCGTATACTGCGCGTGCGCATTCGTACGCGCCTTCGTTTGCACACTGGTGATAAAGTTAAAGTGAAATTATTATATTCAAAATAAGGTGTTACGCAAGCTTAATTCTTTGAACGTCAAATAATTTACCACCGATTCCCTAAAGTTACTTTCTCAGACCTGAGAAGAAGCGACGCAAGAAACAAGGCGGGACTTTTTTAATAATTATAAAATAAATGCTGTGTAATTATTAGAAATTTATATATTATTTAGGTTCACGCTGTATTTCACATATATCAAGGTAGACAGAGAGAGAACCTAGAGTTAAGACACTCCATATAACACACGCCGCCCATTTTCGAGATATTGGGTATTGAATGGCGGAAATTTCCCCTGGGCATTGTCTTGTTACCAGAGCGAGGAAATAAATATAATTTATTCCCTCAATTGACTTTATTATTAAAAAAAGATTTTATTAGATATTATTATTTAATAGTTTAAGAATTTAATATATATATAAATATATGTAAAACCCAACATAATAGATAGTAAAAAAAAAGTTAGCCTAATAATAACATTAATAGTGTTTTTTTTTTATATTACATTGATTTAAAATATAATGAAAGTTCATAAAATAGAGTCATTATTTGGTAAATAATTAATAGTCAACAATAAAAAGTATGATTATTAGAATTTAAAATATTCCTAAACTGAATAAACATTATTATATAAAAAATATTAAATAAAATTCCGTCACTTACCGCCTCAGCGTCTTCCATCCACGTGTGTTTCTGATCCTCTGGTTCTATGCCGTGACCGATCACAGAACGAATAATTGCCTTGAAAACGAAAAACATACATCTGTTAATAGAGATTTTTTGTTTTTAGATTTTATTATTTAAATGGCAAAAGTGAAATAAAAACTCAAAATTGTATATATAACACAAGTAGAAAGTTTCATTAAATAAAATCGTCAATAATCAAAGCAGCATATCATGCATATTAGCTATAAGTTAAAAAAAACATATCTCAAGTGCGTAAAAAATATTTAAAAATTAAAGTAAATTACAAAAAAAAGCTAGTTATGGTCCAGGAGCTATTACAGAACACAGCGTATACATTTTATATGTAAATAAAATACTTGGTTTATCTAGAGTAGAGGTTATTAAGCCAAAACTGATTTCTGAGTTATATTTCGATGATTCTAAACGTGTTTGGAAAAGTCTATAATTTTTTTTATATTAGCAATTATTTTAAAGATAAATAGTAAATTATAATATCTTATAAGAAAATAACAATAACAACTTTACCTGACAAGTATGAACGGCTCCAGATTTCTCAGCCTCCATGGCCTCTTTGAACCAGTGCTCGCGGTTTATCTCGACGCCGTTAGCGCTGAGTGACGTTATAGCACGATCTATAATTTTTTCTACCATGTGTGTGTTACCTGTTGAAAATAAAAATAGTTGTGTTAACATGATTTTTTTACTATATGAAAGAATGACATTATACGAAAGTAATAACCTTAAATATATAATTTTTATTAAAAAATATGTGTTAAAAAAAATGACAAAAATCTTTTATACAAGGGGACACCCGGGTTTGAACCGGGGACCTCTCGATCTGCAGTCGAATGCTCTACCACTGAGCTATATCCCCCGTATCGGGAGTATTGAAAATATCTATCATAACTTTTCTAAAATAGATTTTTTTAGTATAATCTAGATAATATTACATATGATTAGTTTAAAACCACTTTCATATTAAAAGTAAAATGGAAACTGTATATATACGTGATGAATACGAGTGCGATCCCCACTAAGCAGAATAATTATATTTAATTGGTTTTCTTTTGCCAATTCTGATGGTAAAGCGCAGCGTTGAAATCCGCCTACAAACGCAGTGAAAAATTGTGTCCCGAAAAATTGTGCGGGAAACAGGGAAGTAAATATCTTAACACTTGGTTCCCGCTGCCTACCCTGCTATGAATGTATAAGCGTGAAACTGCTTTTTTTATGGCACAATGACTTCATTATATATAAATACAAATTACAATTTCCATTTGCTTGTAAAACTACTCAAGTTTAGCCATATAAAGAAAACAGAAAAAATATTTCATATAACGAAATAATGTAATATATTGCATATATTATAAGCAGTCCCTTCAGTGAAAAAAAAATGCAAAAGAGTCCTCCCGACAACCAAAAAAATTATTTAAATTTGATAAATGTGTAGAAAATACGAATTCCAGAATTCTAAGACAGCACTAGCTATAGGCCTACAAAAATTTAATAATTCCAACATCAACAAATCCTTACCATGAGCCTCTTCAAGCTTAGCAGCCGTAACCCAAATCTGTCTGTCCGTGGGTATATTTTCTCTGGCCTTATTCAGTACTTTTCTTGCATTATCATACGTTTCCAATCTAGCCAAGGCTAACCACAGTTCCACACTGGTGGGACAACACTCTACCGCTCTTGATAGAAGTATGCGAGCATCTTCTGGATTTTCCAATTCCACTGCTGCTTTCCATAGGCGGACTGAATTGGGTATATGTTCTAATGCCTTACGGTATACACGACGTTTGGCCTGAAATGGAAGTATGATAATCATGGAAAATTATAAACTGAAATAAATGTGTCAAAATAACCATTATAACTCTAAAATGATTTTTTTTTAATTTAGGGGCACAAAGTGTGAGTGTAAAACCGACTGGTTGTGGGTTCGATCCCACTCGAAGAGATAAAATATTTACTTAAATTTATATTTCCATTTCTTCGCTATGGTGTTGAGTTTCTGAATGTTATCGACTTATATCAAACAAAAAATACAGCCTTTACGAATTATTATGAATATTTAGGAATTATTATTTATGAAATTTATATTATTATTTATTATTTTAATTTTATATGAACTACCAACAAAAATACATTATATTTCACTGCCCTACCTTAGTCTCCTGTTCCAAATCAGCAGCCTTGACCCATATTCTGACACTATGGGGCAAGTTCCTTGCAGCGTGTGCTATTACTGCTCTCGCCGTATCTGGCGGTTGGAGACGAGCTGCTTCGAGCCATAATTCCTCACTACTCGGGTTTACTTCACAACCTTTCATTATTAGGTTACGAGCTGATTGGACTTTACCTGTAAGTGAAATGTAAGTATATATATATATATATATATATATATATATATATATATATATATATATATATATATATATATATGTATGTATATATATATATGTATATATATGTATATATATATATATATATATTATTGCTATGTACAGTACTAAAGATGAATCTACTGTCGAATAATCATCGTGAATGCTCTAAAATTAGCTGCACCTATTGGATTTTATAATTTTTTACTTATAATTTTAGTCCCAAGTGTACAATGCGAAAATTCAGAAAGCCTAACTTCAAAGCAGCTACTGCACTTCAGCCATACCGTAATAATCGTGAAATTTTTACTGTGTACTTAGCAGTTTCCCAAATTGCAGGGTAGTCAGAAAAAAATCTAATATATACCTTAACTTAACTTTTATTTTAATTGCTCTTGTGATGTTTAGGCACGTTTTCTAATTTTCGGGCGAATTTGAAACATTGCTATACTCAACAACACTCATAGTCATGCCAGGGTGAAAAAATTAAAATTAATAATTTTCTTAAACATTTATTTCTCCATTTTTAGCTAGAATTCTAATATTTTCGAATTAATTTTGAGAGACAAAATTCATCACAAAGTTAAGTATATCACCACCATATGTCTTACTAGAACAGGAAAATGACAGTAGTTTTCGATATTTAAATTACTATCAAATACAATGGATTTTCTGTCAAGTAAACTTTGATTAATTGGGATAACTTCACATCACTGCAATTTATGACTAAAGTTTTTGTTGTTGTTGTTATTTCATTTAGCTTCACAATGTATCCCACATATGCAGGGTACGCAGAGACCTAGTGCAAAAACATTTCTTATTCCACTTTCCGCCCAATTTTCAAGACATTGCCTGTTGATTGGCAGAACTCAATGTTGCGCATTGTCTTATAACCAAATTAAGAAATGAAAATAATTCTTTGCTCTGTGTGGAAATGTCATACACACAAACACGGCAGCCTCCAAAAATGTTAAAATGAAAAGACAAAAGATATGTATACCTGTGACCTCCTCCAAGCGAGCACTAGCAATCCAAGCAGGTGGATGGTTCGGATTAGTTTCACGCACAGATTTCAATAACAACCTGGCCTTTTTTATATCATTTATATCACCACCATATGTTGGTATCATTGATTGTAGATCAGTTAGGTAACCTTTAGGATCCACGACTGTCTGGCCGGTTACCGAATCTGATACTTGTGACAGTTTTACTGTCATTAGTGTGTTTCTTGCTTGACCTATCTTCCTGAGATCCAGATCACCTGTAAATGGAATAATTGAAATTATTTTTTTTAGCTTAACACTGTATTAAACATACGGCAGGGTAGGCAGGACCTATAAGTAAAATCAAAATTAAATCAGCTTCACGCTGTATCCCTCACACAGCAGGATAGGCAGAGGGAACCTAGTGTTGCGTGTTGAGTGGCGGAACTCAATGCCACGCTTAGCCTTGACACCAGAACGAAGAAATGGAAATATAAGTAAATATTTTATTTCCTCGAGTTGGGATCAAACCCAAAACCAGTCAGTTTTACAGTCACGCTTCATGTCACTGCGCCACAACTGGCCTCATCAACATTTGTAGTGTACACTTATCAACCTTAATATAGATTAACCATTGTAATTTTATTTACATACATAATTTCAAAACTCAAAAACAGACCTGAAGGTGTCAACATTCCAGGTGTCATCACACCAGGCATCATAGATGCTAAGCCAGAACTAGGATCAATAGTAGATGATGATTCACCACCCAGGTTCCTTGATAAAACACTATCTGGTAAGGGTGTGAACTTCTCAGCTCTTGGATTTCTTTGTTTTCTGTTCCTCGCATCTCCTACTTCAGGGATGGCCGCCCATTCATCTTCAGATACTAGTTTGAGTTCTCTTTTTAAATCTGAGAATTGCTGTTGTATTTTTGGTCTGTAAGTAGATTATAATGTTTTAGTTATAAAAATGTACAGTGCAGCATCTTTTTTTAAAAAGGATAGCAGAGTAAACATAGGGAACCTAGCATTAAATATGGGAAAATAAATTAAATTTCTCTAAATGTGGACCAAGCCCACAATTATCACACCAATTTGTCAATGATCACATCAATTTGAGGTCAGATAATGTCTCACTGTGCCATTACAACTTTAAATGTAGAATGAAACTAAAATATCAAAATTTTATACTAAGCACCCAAACCCATAATTATATCAAAAGCATAATTTTTATAACTTTTGTTTAACATTTGAATTTTTACATTATAATTACATATTTATTATTCTGTAGTAACTTAAATTGAAGTTTTAAAATTGGTACTTTTTAATTTTTTTTGTTTATTTTATTGTGTAAGATAATTCGATACATGGTTATATAGTGTACATTATTGTAACTATAAGAATATAGATTTAAGAAACTGTTACTATATTATTTGTTTAATAATTACCTCAGGTGGATCTAAATAAATAAATAAATAACCTTAACATATAAATTAAAGTAAAAACTTTAAATATGTATTATAATAAAGAAATAACCTTTCTTGACGATATCTTTCTAAATCCTCTTTAAGACGCTTTTCTCTGTATTCTTTTCTTTTCTCATCCATCCTTTTATCAATTGATTCGTAAATAGCATCAGCTTCAGCATCATCTTTGTCATAAGGATCCTACAACATATATTTTTGTTACTACTACAAATATACTTAATAAATAACATAATAACAAAACAAATAGAACAGATGGCAAACCTTTGAAAATAAAGAACCACTGTATCCAGAAAATTCGTCATAGTTGGAATCGTTAAGGTCTTCGTCATCATCTTCTTCTTCGGTTTTTTTACGTTTAGCTGCTGGTGGAGCATGTCGGTCATCACTATAATGCAAAATATAACATTAAGATTATTGTAAGGATTATTTAACATATATAAGAACAAATAATCATCAATGAACCATGAAATATTTAAAGGTCAATGAATGTTTTTCTTGATATATAATGATACTTACGATACATCATTAGCATCTCTGGCAGGACCAATATCAGATCGAGTGGTGAATCCAGTTGCACTGAAAGAAACAAGTTACTAAAATTATACCTTTTAACAGTTTAAAGTGGCTCTAAAACTATTGCAACACAATAAAGCAAATAAACGTACCCTCTACCAACACCAGCTACATAACCTAATGGTGCCGGGATTCCTAAGAAATGTTTTTTATTTTTGTTGACAAAAGCTTGGGGTGGAACTGACATCTTGTTTTTAGATTATTTACATCGAATTAGAAATCTAAGCGACTCTTGTTCTGTTATATTGAAGCACAACAAACTTGTAGCGATATTGACACTTTGTATTGACAATTGACGTTGACATTTCTGAGTTTGACCATTTATAAATTACAGATAACAAATTTCTTCTAAATCAAATGTAGAATTTATTCGACACTGGTTTGCCGTAATCTCTAGTCCATAATAACAATGTTACGGTTAGGTTATTACAGATTATATTACAGTCTATACTAGGGGTCGCAATCCGGGATTCAAAAATCCCGGGATATCGGACCAAATATCTAGGTCTTAAAAATCCCGGTTTTAATTTTACAAAAAACCGGGATTTTCGATATTTTCGGATTTTACAAAGTTAAAAGATAGTTATTTGAAATAAAACGTGCCTGCTATTAAATCCAGGCTTCTTTAAGATATACAATGGTACATAACATACATCGGCAAAAGTAAGCGATGAGTTTTCCTCAAAATTCGGAATTTTACGACATTAACCGAGTTTGACCGGCCCGACTAACGAACGCACGAATACCATATTTTCTCGTTGCGAGTCGTTGTTGCGCGTCTTTGTTGCACGCTGTTCTTGCCCGTCGATATTCCAGGTGTCATTATTATTTTTCGTTTATGTTAATTAATATAATATATGTAATAATATTATTTTTGTTTTAAATATGTTAAATAATATACCTATAAGATATTTTTTGTAGCAGATTATTATATTTTTTTTATACTATTGGTAAATATTATTATCAAAGTTATTTATTATTAAACTGTTTATTATAATTAAAAATTGTTTTATTTAGTAAATATAATTTAATTTACTACGTTCCTAAAAATAACCTCCTAACTTAACTCTAAAAATAAGACGAAGTTTGAAAAATTGCAAATTTTGTCAAATCCCGAAAATATCGAAAGAACCGAGACCCCGGGATTTTTCTGAAGTTGATATACAAAATCCCGGTTTTGGTTGAATGGTCTGATATTGCGACCCCTAGTCTATACAGACTGAATTAGACTCTGCAGATCGATAAATACGTAAATCCGCATTGGTCTACAATAAAACAGTATATCACGCGTAAGTGTGAAGATTGGGGCTTTTTGAATGTCAAAAATCTCCGTCCAGAACTAAGAGGTATATAGTCATACATTTTTTTCAAGATTGACGGGAATCTTGGACAAGGATGTGGTACCAGTTGACAGAGGACTTATTACTCTTTCCTTTGGCAAAGAAAAAAATGAGAACTGTAATAAATGTAGACCTGCAGTACGTACTATTTCTGATCGTACGGCTGCGAGAAAGAGCAAAAAGCTGCATGATAGATTCTTCAAGTACTTAAGATAATATACCACCAACTTGACCTTTGATATGTCCTTGTGGACTTGGAGGTGTACTAACATAGATACAATCCCACGTCTGTATTTGAAAATATCAGTGTTTTGTTCAACTGGCATCGGTCAACTGACAGGTATTTTGTTGGTAATAGACTTAATATAATGCTTGAGTGTTGACGTTGCTATACCACATGATGTTAACCTCGTGAAAGCAGAAAAAGAAAAAAATATTTAAATATTTGTGCCTAGCTCATGATTATAGTGCCATGTGGAGTGTAAATGCGCAATCATTGTGCCGATAGTGGTTTCATTTAACGATTTAATAGCCAAAAACCTCAACCAACATTTTAAAAGTTTATCGCTTAGATATTGGGTCAAAATCAAGAACACGAGGAAGACGTGTTATTTAAGACAGCGCCTGTTGTGAGGAGTTTCCTTACTCTAGAGCTGGACCACTTGAACAGACTCTGGACTCTTGTCATACCGTCGAGAGTATTTTCTTTTTGATAATTAAATGTATTTTTTATTATTTTATATGTAAAAATGTAACATTAGTTCCTCTTTATAGTAACAGCATATATTGTTCGTTCTCAAATGAACTTCGTTCATTTGTGCTCCGGAAAGTTGTTTATTTTTATATTATTATCGCTGTGCTCAGTGATAAAATACTGATTTTATTATTCTGATGAGCCAAGGAGTAAAAGGTGTAAAAGGTACTTACACTTTAACGTGACTAAAAATAATTAATAATGGCAAAGTGATTTCATTGTTTAGTATTAGACAAACATATTGAAATTTACGAGCGAAAATTATTCGCTCAAGAAAATGTTATATACTCGTATAAGATAAACTTTGACTTTTATAGCATGAATTTGAACTGTATACTTTTCGAGAAAATGTACAAGTTAAAATAATTTACCGATCTGTTTACGACCGCAAGCCTAGGCTTGAGTTAAGCGGGGAGTGCACTTGCCGCTGATGACATCCCGTCAAGCAGCCACGTAGTGCTTGCACTTTGACTTCAATTTTCTTCAATCAACTATGAAAAACGATTGAATTTATAAATGATATATCAACCTGTTGGCAAATACAGCATAATAAAATAATTATAGGTGATATGCCGGGAAAGTCGCGAGTGGGCCGCTAGTTTACCATATCCAGATTTATTTTTGGCTTCACGCTGTAGGACGAACATACCAGAGTAAGCAGAAGGAACCCGAGAACCTGTCTATATTAAATGTCAAATTAGTATTTACACATATTTCAAAATAAATTATGTATGTATTGAAAGTTAGGAGCATTATAAAAATCTAACTCAAGTTGTTTCTATCAACCCCATTTTATGGAACTTTGTTTTTCTCTTTTTTCCTCAGGATGAAGGAAAACGAAGAATTTATTCCTTGATCGATATATCTTTACGTTTGATCCAAAATGAATACAGGACCCTATCAACCATAAATCCTAAAATAATAAGCAGCAAGGACTTTAAAATATAGTTTTTAACCTGTGTGAAATGTTGACAGGTGAAAATGTTGCTTAGCAACGGCTAGTTAGTGACAATATTAAACAACATTTTCAAATGAAAACATTTAATAATTATTTAGTTCTGTTTCATTGCGTTTATTACAGCTATGGCTGAATTTGTTGTACATCAATCAAATAAAGAATTGCCTTCTAATGACAATAGTACCAAAGAATTTTTATTCCATGAAAATAATTGCATGGCATATAAAGACAGTGATGAAGAAATTAAATTGATATTTAATGAAATTAAGAAATTGTCTGATGCTAAGAATAACGATACAGAAATCGGAGAAGATGTTGATGATGTCGAATTGATATTAAAAAGAGCGGAAGATATTGCCCAAGAGACTGAAAACTTATTGAAAAGCAGCCCTGTAGTTGCGGCTGTGAAAAGTGGTCGACAAAATATTGTAACAGGAAATATACCACAAATAAAAGTTACGCAAGCCAGTGATAATATTGTCAATGGGGAATACAATACTAACATTACAGCAAAGGTAAGTTCTTATTTACACCTGTATTCAGCTTAGAGGAGAGTAAGTAGAAGGTACCTAGTGTTAAGCCAGTAGCCCACTGTCCTCCAAGTTGGAGACATCTCCTGATTAATATTTGGGGACTTATTACCATATTCTGTATTGTTACCTGAAAAAGAAATTGAAAATAATTTATTCCTACAAACAGGAATCAACCCCACAACCTTCATATTTACAGCCAGACATTCTGTCACTGCACCACAAAAGGTAAATAAAACACAATAACTATTTTAATTTTAAATTTAATTATATAACTTTTTTTAAAATATTTTGATAATGCATGATATCACAACCTATGTTAAAAATAAATAATTACATAAAGTAAATTACACTTTAGCTACTTGAGCAGCAAGTACTCTTAGTCCAGCTATTGATTCTCTGCCAACTGGCTCAATATATGATGTGGGTAAAACAAAACCATAGCGACCGGTGTCGCTTAGTTCAATAGTATACACATATTTAATTCCTTGAGCTTTTGCCCAGTCATCAGAACCTCCTGAGGCTGGGTATAAAAGTCCACTTGATGAACCAACTGAATATTTTGAACCACCTGTCTTTTCTATGGCCTGTAAAGAAAAACAAAATATATTTTCAAAATAAAAATAAAAATTTAAACGTGTGATGGGATTCAAAAATGCATTTTTTGGATACTATTGGGGAGGAGATGTAGTACTTAAATCAATGCTAATGCTATGTTAATTTCAAATATTATTGTATTTACAATCCAGAGTGTAGGACAGTGTCTGACTCTAAATGTGGTTGTGGGTTCAATCCTAACTTATAGAAATAATTTAATTCACTGCCCTATTCTGGCAAAATACAGCACAAAATAAGCGGTCTTTTACCACTCAACAATGCAATGTATTAAAATTCTGAAGGAAAGCAGAAAACAGTGTATTTACATTTGAATCATTCCACCTACACTGTTATATGCATGCTATGTTGTGTAGATAAAAAAAGGTTAATATATATGTTTAACTTACTGAGGCAATATTTTTTCCAAGGATATCCAAATCCTTGTGATCAGGTGGCACAACATTGTCGTAACCCCAAGGGTACAATAAATACTGCCCATAGCTGTGGTAAGTTAGATATGCTGTGAAGTTAGCTGCACTGTTTTTAATGAATTCCTGCAAAAAATGTTGTAATGTAGTGTTACTATTAAAAATTTTAATATAAATATATATAAATATATAAAATAAATATTTTAATTTAAAATATTTATTTTATTTGGTTACTGTCAATTATTTAAAATTTTTGCATAAAATTTACTAATATACCTATGCACATTTTAAAGTTTTCTTTAAAGAAAAAAGGCACATTACTACTAAATAAACTTATTGTATCTGTATAAAGAGTAAAAATTATTATGCCAATTGATATTATTTCTATTTTGATAATTATACAGTATTTTTAAATTTCGAAGTTACTTTTCTCAAGTATTATTGTTAAAAATAACAAGCAGACAAAATAATACAAAACAATCTACATATTTATCTAAGTGTCAATTATCAAATATAGTATATATACTATTTAACAGCCCTTTAAATAATCACATTTTAAAATATTTATAGTGGTTTTTTTATATCTAATTACCTTCATAATAATGGATAATGATAAATGCATATACTTATAAAGAAGTGAGCGGTACTTATAGTTTGAAGTTTTAGATACAAGCTTAACTTACAGAGACAGCTTTTGATTCTGGTTCAGAAAATGCCCCGGCCCCTCTATATATTTCGCTGCAAGGATCGCTTGATACTCCTTTACCGCCCCAACGATATCTAAAATATATATAATAATTTTTATAAAAAAAGTTTATTTTAAACTATACGCTGTTTCCTACACATAGTAGGGTAGGCAGAGAGATAAACTTAAACTAATATTTTTTTGGGTAACTAATAATTGTAAGTAACTACTAACTTAATACTTATAAAATTACATACTCCCTGATTATGCTACTATGAACTTATTAGTATGTAAGCTATCAAAATAGCAATATGATATATGTAATAGTAATATGGTATATGGTAATACTAATGTATTTTAAACTAGTGGGTACTAATTTAATAAATTATCCCATATATTAGGTATTTCTTACAATTTATTCTTTTGGACAATATTAATCGACAATAGTCTCGTCTCACTCACCCGAAATTCCTATTGAGATCAGCGCCAGTACACTGTCTAGAGCCGGAAGACGGCCTTCGGTTTTTTCTCCACAATCGATCTTTTACGTGTGTGTATTCGTAACCATCTGGATTTACAACTGGCAGGAAATACCTAAAAGTAACAAAAAATATATGAAAATCATTACTTGGACGAAATAATATATTTCGTCCAAGTAATGATTTTCATAAGTAGGTACTAATATATTTCGTCCAAGGTAAGGTAGGTAGGTATTAGTAGATACTACCTACCTGGTAGGTATATTAGGTAGGTAGTGTAATATTTAGAATAACAACTAAAAGTATGCTTAGATATGTTTTTAAATGAAGTTTTAATGAAAGCTATTTCTTGGAAAGGTCGTAAATTTCTGACATTTAATACGTAAGACTTTAAAGAGAAAATTTAAGAGAGACTTTAATAGAGATTTTAAATGGAGAACGAAAAATTAAAAAAAAAAATCTATAATATAACAACCAGGACGTACCAATCAATATTTTTAATGGCATCAGATTCCTCCTGAAAATTCTCCGCAATTTGATTGATGAAATAAGTGACAGTAGCAGGGCTTATCCATTCCCGGGCGTGAATGCCTCCATCAATAAATACTGCTTTATTTGTACGTTTACCATTAGAAATTCGTAGAACCTATAAATTATATTTTTATTAGTTTCTTTTTTTTTAATTTTAAACATTATTTATTTTTTGTGTTTGACGTTTACTATAAATACTTTGCTTTTTTTTTAAATCAATATGATGAGAATTAATGTAAATATAATGAGACTATAGTATGACTAACAAGCTAAATAAAAAATAAAAAAATCAGCTTCACGCTGTATCTCTCACACAGCAGGGTAGGCAGAAGGAACCTAGTGTTAAGACACTCCGTTCCCCACTTTCTGCTGGATTCTGGAGGCATTGCGTGTTGAGTGGCAGAACTCAACGCCTAACTTTGCCTCGACACCAGAGCGAAGAAATGGAAATATAAATTTAAGTAAATATTTCATATCCTCGAGTGGGGATCGAACCCACAACCAGTCGGTTTTACAGTCAAATTTTGTGCCTGTGCCACGACTGGCCTCGTTAAATGTGTAATAATAATATACATATAAGAGGTCATTTGTGGCGCAGGGACACAAGTGTGTGACTTGAAGAAATGAAATATTTAGTTACATTTATATTTTTATTTCTCCGCTCTGGTATCGAGGCAAATCGGCGGAGAATGAGTAACAATGTATCTTAACACTAGGTTCCCTCTGTTTACCCTGCTGTGTGTGGGATACAGCGTGAAGCGGATTTTACTATTATTTAATTTACTTTTTTATCTTTAGCAGCTTCACGCTTACAAACGCAATGTCTTGAATATTTATTTAAATTTCGCCAACAGCTTATCAGTTTTGGATACTAACCTTAAGATCTCTTCCTTCATGAGACTTCCCTATGCTATTGACGCTTATTATCTTAGGATATGTCTTAGCTAAGTAGTCCATAAAACCGTGAATATCTTCAAGCCTGTGATATTGTTTCCACGTCATTCGATGACCTGGTAATAGAAAGAAACATTTGAAATTTCTATATAAATGTTATTTATTGTTATCGATTTTGATTTTATAAGCTTTTAAGATTTCCTTAAGTTTGAACATACTTTTCGTATATTTTGTTGTTGAATTATTTACAAAATTAATTGTTAATGAATACGTTAAAACGACTATCGCCATGATTTTTTGACATACTTCCGCTTTTAGTATTGGTTACGTTCACCTTATTAACAAAACACAATACAAAGTTAGTTACGAGACCCTATCATAGAGTATATTTCAGATTTTATAAACAATTAAACATGCCAAAATTCCTCTACCGAAAGTGTGATGTTAATCAACGTACAATAAATAATGTCCCCATAAATAAACATAGAAATAATGTGACGCCTATACATGAACGAACCCCAATTCGCATATGGCCAATACTCCATGGGCATTTTAATGGTATTGTAGCCCATATAGGCACGCACCAACCTACCCGCCGCAGATTGGCCCTGTAACGCCAAAAATTGAAAGCTCTCGCTGGAACAAAACCACATCAATCCTTGGAAATTTGATATGATATTCATTAATCTGGGCTTTCCTGCTTCATATAATGTTATGAATATTACAAACCTTGTCTATCTTGAAGCTCTATTTCGTTTTCATCTAACGGTGGGTTCTCTTCGTCTATTCTTTTCTGCAAATCCTCAATGACGACGTGGTATGAAATATTTTCTCTATTAAATACTCTAGTTATATTTTGAATAGCATTTGGCTTCACAAGGACATCGACGTAAGTGTGATTACCACCCCAAGTTGTTATAACTGTAAATTTATAAAAAAATAAAATGATAAAACAATTCAAATATATTACTAAAAAAAATCTGATTAAGTGCGAATTGTAATGGAATCGTTGGAATCTAAATTTTAAAATTTATGATATGATGTATTGTAAATTCTCACTTCATGCCAAATTTCACAACTGTAGGCAGACGGGAAGTACCTTATAGATTTTAATTTATAAATTTCATACAAAATGCATCAAACGATGTATAAATGATCGTATCTTTTGATGGCGTTGACTTAGAATTTGATTTTTTCTGTGCTTTAAGAGACCATAGACCAAGACCGAGATACCATGTAGACTTGAATATTTGATATTAATTTCAGCTTGGTCTTGACCGACGGACATTCCCGACAACAAAGTGGCCCTATAAGAGTTCCGTTTTTACCTTTTGAGGTACGGAAAATAATAAAAAAATATAATTGTCCTTAGTCCTATATTGTATAGTGTCCTTATGATAATGCAAAACGTACGATTCCTGCGACGGAGTCTTTCTAGAATTCCCCTTACGCCGGATTTCTCCGTTGACACTTTCCACAATTGCGCGCCCGAGTAGTCCACTTTCGCGTCGTCATCAGTTGCGGCTTTTGCGCTTTCCTTGACGGCAGCTGGAGGATCTTCGGCTACGTTGGTACTGAGAGCTTGTTCTGTTATGGCGTCATATTCTGGGTTATCTTGGGGCTGCTTTACTTCACCACGTTTGGGCCATTCTGTTAATTAAAATTATTATTATAGTGATAGTCAACTCACAGCCAAAACTACTCGGTGTAAAATACTGAAATGTGTAAACATTAAAAACGGATATTTCATAGGAATCTACGGCAGCGGGGAAACTAAATTTTATACTGTAAAGCAGGGGCTCCCAATCTTTTATTGATCAGGGACCATTTTTATAGAATTCTTGTTCTAGTTAGCAGGAACCACTTTGTAGGTATATTAAAAATAAATTAATAATTAAACAAAAAAAATGATGGGGTGTGTGATTTTTTAAGTATACATTAAAAATCAATGAATTTCAAAGTATATTAAATTTAAATGTCAAAATATTTTATGTATTACTGAGGAAACAACTCAACTGTAGTCTGTAAATATATTGTTTTAGGTCATTCTCTATAATTATTAATAATCAAGGTACAAGTAATTTAAATTATTCGCTTAGTGGTTCGCTTCGACGGTCTAGTCCTAGTGCTGGTATAAACGTGAGTAATTTATACAGCGTCATCATCATCATCATTACAATATACCTTTTGGTGTAGCGCGCCGTGACCATCCTTTTGTTACGTGGTTGTACCTTTTCAATTTGCGATAACACGATCTATCT
>JAATLQ010034752.1:0-14666 GCA_013421005.1 Heliconius erato x Heliconius himera
CCAATGGGACACGAAAATTTGTATGGGAGCATTTTGAAGAGGTTTTTTGCAACTAACAAAACATATTATTTTTAGCCATAATACACTTAAAATAATACCAAAATGCTTAAATTAATAAATAAATATATCTAAAATGGCAAAATATTTGACTTATCTATAAAATTGTATTTTTAAAACGTATTCAAAGTAGCGGGACAAGAAAAGACACAAAATGTACACTTTTTCTGATTATGACCCACGATCTTTCTGGCAGACATTTTCCAACTTTACAAATGCCATCTCTAGATATTTAAAAAGTAAAAACAATAAAGAAGCAACAGGAAAAATTATAGGCAAATGTGACGTCAAGTGAGTGGGCTTGTACAGTGTACCTAAGTGGTTTATTTTTGGAAAACAAACATTCTATTTAGATCGTTTTTCAGACATTGCAAAAAAACGTTCAACACAACGTTTTTTTATAATGAAGAAACCACTTCCGTCATTGGTTAGGATAAAACATGTATTGTTGTCCTTAGCTAAGTAAAAGTTACAAAGGTTAAAATTAATAATATTTTATCTACGCTAAAGCTTAAATTATTTTTTATTTATTTACACGTAATTTAATAAAAAAACTGAATAAAACTGAACTGAGTAAAAAGTTAACAACTTTCTAGGAAATCACAAGAGTTCTATTATAAAGAATTCATTTCTAAAAGATTTGAAAATTTCGGTGAAATGTAGTGTAAGAGCAAGGTTTAAGATTTCATCGAGATTTATAAGAAATACAATGTAGACTTCAATTATCAACAAAGGTTGAAGACAAATACATACTATATACAATGTGGCAATCCCAACAAATATTTTAATAGAAGATATCATAATAGAAGCTTCGAGCACGAAAAGGCAAGATATAATTGACTTGTTTTATAGGTTTATGTTACGTGTGCAGGATGCACATGGCTGGGTACGCAGAGAAAACCTAGGAACATTACCATGAAGACACGTTCATCCCCCACTTTCCACTGAATTCTAGAGGCATTGCGATTGAAAGGTGGAATTCACCGCTGCGCTTTGCCTCGTCACCAGAGCAAATTGGGGATCAAACCCACAAACTGTCGCTTAGAGTCATACGCTTGTGACCTACGCCACGTCTAGCCTCTTTTTTATTTGTGTTATGTTAATATATTCAGATAATATTACTATGTATTTTAACTCTTTCAGGGACACTTTTATATGATGACCTTTTTAACAAAATAATTACCTTTTTGGATTAAATACAGATGAATTATTGAGAAAAATAATATTATACGAAAATAATACATAAAGCTTTCGAGGAATAAGGTGGTTAGTTTGCTATCCACTAATAGACAAATATATGAAAAATGTATCTTAATAAAATATTTTATCTCCTCGAGTGAGGATCGAACCCACAGCTAGTCGATTTTACAGTCACATTCTGTACCACTGCGCCACGACTGGCCTCGACATATATATCTTATAAAAATCTAAAAAACATTTCTTGTCTTTGTGGTTACAAATAGAGGTTTTACAGGTTCATTATTGTTATGCAGAGTATGCTGGTCTTAAATCACTCCTGCTGGAGCAAAATGCTTTTTGAACATGATTTTGTTGGAGCTCAGGCCTGTAGCGTTTTATCAAGACTAGTAATAGAGAAGAAAATTTAAAGATATTGAGAGAATATCAAAAACTTGGCTTGCAGTTGCTCGTCGTTGGTAGTGTCAACATCCCTTGATTAACATTTATGCTTGCGTAAATATTAATCAAGGAATCTCGAGTTAAAGTTTAGGATCCAATTGATCTTATTCTGGACAGTACTATTACTGGAGTTCTCTAGATAGTAAAGAGACGTTTCTAAAAGTTTCCCTGACTAAATCATACAAAACAGCTGTGTCAGTGGTATTTTCCAAATATATTTTTTGGTACACCATTTTTCCCCTATACTCATTTTCACTCTCCACTTTTAGATGTGCTAGATATCTTCAACTGTTTTTCTTAACCACAACAAATTCATCATCAAATCTTTAATCAGTAACTCTGGGAATAAGTCACCGAGAACCACCGTAGTCTGCGGTGTAACATCGCAATATTCACCTGATTCCATAATGTTCACACTCACACCTTCTAATATAATAAATATCTTCTAGAAAAACCCCAAGCATGTCACATTTATATAGCATACTGAAAAAGACATACGGCATTCTGAAAACGCAACATGTCATTACGTCTACAGTATGGATAAAATGAAACCTACTATGGCCACAGTGGTTAGTAAACTGACCACCACTGACACATATAATTTCCATTATTTATCAGTAAGCAAAAAAGAAAAAAAAAATATTACAAATCAACTAAACTAATATTTACTAAATAACAAATGAATACTAAAATCGTTACAAAATAAACATTACCCTAATTATTGAATTTCAAAGTTTCTTGGTGAATAAATGATACTTCACATTTTTTTCAGAAAAAATAAATAAATAAAATCAGATATTTTAAAAATTTACCGTCGTGTTTGATTTCCAAAAATTCTATAAAATTATACGAAATATTACTTAAACATACAAAAAAGTGTAGTATATCATCAATAGATATAGTGGATATATATTTAAAATGATTTCGAAAGAGTTGTACGAACCACTGTAACTGAAAGAATTAACTGAATTTAACATTGTTTTTCTACATGGTCTTTGTCTTTCTAATGAAAACGCTTTTATTAAGTGGAGCTGTAATAAACTAAGTAACGATATAATAAAATCTAAAAACCTGATTTACGTGCATTTCTTAATATAGCATCATCATGAAACTTAGCGAAATATTTTGATGCAATAGGTGAGTATAGAATATAATGATATCATCTAGATGGCCTGATGATGGAGTTGGAAGATGGCTGATGGAACCCTGGACTGCCTACTACATAGATGTATATCGAGAATGTGCTTATTACATTCGTCTTTTAATTATAATTTATTTATTTCACGCAATAAAATTGTATTTTTAGTGCAGTGAAGTGTGTTTTTACTTCCATTTATTTATTTATTTATTTTATATAATTTTGTATATATGAACATTTTTCTGAAAAATTTGATCGTGTAAAACTCTTTACGTATCAGCGTCTTAAAATACTCCAAAATCAGTTGTGAAACTTACACAAATTTCTTTAAAACATGTAACGAACGAGCAAATTTACGTACAAGTTATAATAAACAAGCAAATGTAAATTGCCCTTGTTGAGAGGGTGGTCTTAAATTAGACGCGAATAAAGAGACAATAAACCTACGCACTTATGTTAATTGTAGGCATGTGTCTTTCTTCCTTTTGAATGTAAAAGATAATATTTTAAACGGCAAATGAGGTTTTTAATAATTCTAGGATATATTTGATTTTTGCATCCGTTAAATAAACTTTTGATATAATACTAATATAATATCACTTTTGTTATATAGATAACACATTAATATTTTTTATAATAATGTTATATATACCTTACAGACTAATCCGCATTTTGAAAAGCAATCTTATAAAATATAATAATGTAACACAATATCCCATTTCAAGCCAATTTTTTTCGAAATATTTCGAATCTACACCCCTCAATTAGCCAATTATTATTCAACTACACAAAAAATGTTTTTGAAGTAAAACTTTTTTACGTACGTTTGACTCGTGGAGTAAACTTGTCAATGCGTGATGAGAACGTTACGAAAAGTGTAATTGAGCGAGGCGAACGAATTTTGAAAGATATAATTTAGTAAAGATAGGAAAGAGAGAGTTAGTTACGTTTCGTATATATCTGTAGGAGCAAAAGAGAGATGTGCAAGCACACATTTTTTTCTCTTTTTCTCTCATTTTTACGTTTCACAATAGAAAAAGGAATCAAATATGGATGGAGCTAAAGAAATTTTACTTTAGTCGTGTGGTCTACAGCACTTTTGTTTTTATATATTCCCATACATCTTCATATTTTGTAATACTAGATACTTATTATATATATAGGAGAATTTAGTGACAATTAAGCTTAGTCTTTATACCGAAATAATTTTAGAGAAAAGACACACAGGAAAAATCGGGAAGTCTCTTCTAGTGCCAGTGGTACAAAATAAGCAATATCTAGAGATATTTACATTTTGTAAGAAAGTGGGAAAAGCAGTATCAAGGAGTATCAGCACTGGGTTCTCTGCCTAACATTTTCGAAACGCAAGGGCTTTTTCTTATTTTTGTTTTAAAAAATAACAAGGACTAAATTACAACCTAAACAAATAGTGTTAAAAACATAATAAATAATCCATTTATAGTATTCAGTCTTAATGAGAAAAAAATAAATAAAAATAGCAATTTTAAGGAGTATATATCTTTTACAATTCAGTACGCATTTGGTTTCTCTGCAAAAGCTAACAAAGTACTCGGAAATCTATAAATTTATACGTCGTCAGCTCGTCTCGACGTACATTTAACTATATTTTTATATTTGTCTTATGTTAACTGTTATGTTGTAGGTTCTATATATAAAACTAATACTTGTGATCTACATAAAAGCCATTTTGGGGTAGTTGGAAAGTGATTAACTCAAAACTGAATGAGTGAGTGTCAAGACACTCATTCATTCAGTTCATTCCCCCAAGTGGGAATTGAAGTTTTCAAGAATTCATATATGTATATGATCAAAATATTAACATTTTGAACGAAATCTACTGAAAAATGTTTCAAAATATTATTAGTGTCTAGTATTTCATTTGTTATCTATTAGTTATCAAAACTTTATGGAACTGAAACTTGTATCGTCGAATATCGGACCCCTGAAGATTTTTATTCGTGAGAGTTCCCTAAATAAAAAGAAAAAACGTAACCCTTATAGGATCACTTTTTTGTCCGTCATGTTAAAACCATTAATCTTAAGATTTTGAGATAGAGAACCTTAAAGAACTGTTACAATTTTTGTAAATATTCATATTTATAAGAGTAAGTGTGTTCTTGAATTAAAGACAACGTTCTTGCAAAATCAGCAGCTTTTTGGGTAAGGAGGCTTTTTTTAAGACTTTTTCATACATTTTTTTTTCTGTTATTTTAGCTTCACACTGTATATAGCTGAATAGTTAGGAACGTGAGGATCTAGTGTTAAGACGCATTCTACAGATTTGTTGACAACAAAAGTTTTAACCACATTGATTGTCACTGTGGTGGGATTTGAACTTTTAGATTATCTTTTAGATTAGATTATCAACCAGAGCGTTTGGACAATACCCAAAAACTTTTCTTACGAATCCATACGGGAAATTTTATAGCAAACTTCCATTATGTAATTGCATTACCGCATTCTCAAATATTCTACTTTCTAAGTGTGTATTCTTACTGTTTCCACAAAGCCCTTTCTTAACATCAGATGGTTTTAATGCAAATACGTGTTTTTCCAAAATTGAAAAATAATGACAGAAAATAATTTGTTTATTTATTTATTTGGTCGTTTGTGGAAGCTTCGATACGATTCTTGGAGGAATAAATTATTTACATTTCACGGCTCCGGTGGATAGAACCCACAACCACCGCTTTTATGGTCAGATGCTGTTCCACTGCGCCACAAACGTATGAACAGTTAGATTATTTAATTTTTATTCTTAATCAACATAAAAACGTAGCTCATCTCATCTCTTTATCTATCTTAATAGTTTTAATTTTTCTTAGTTCATTAACATAAAATATTGTCTTTGATGGATGACGCTCAACAAATAGTACGCTGTGATGCATTATTACGTTATAGAGCAGGAAATTAAATTTTCCATATGAGTGAGATTAAACCGAGCATATTAAAAAATATTATTCATGGTAAATGTTAAAAAATATTATTCATGGTAGAGTAAAGCATGAAATATTATTATATTACATGTCAACGTTGTGGGTTCGATTTCCACTCGAGAAAATGAAATATTAATATTTTCATTTCCTTGGTCTGGTAACGAGGCAAAACGCGGCATAAAATTCCTCCACTAAACACAATGGTATGTCTCCAGAATTTGGCTGAAAGTGGAGAAAGGAGAAAGTCACCCGATGGTTAGTGATCACCGCCGCCCACGACCCCATGCAACGCCACATCAGCTATAGCTACGTTGCCGGCCTTTGAGGTGGAGATAGACGCGGGTTTTTAAAGTACCCATTTTTTTATAGACATATCAAATTTATATTGTATCGACCTGGAAATAAATGCGGTAGAGAACGCACAGCGAGGAAACGTCTCTACGCAAGGCCAAAGTGTCTAGCCTTTCCAACTGCTCTACGTTGTATGTGATCAAATGGTTCAAGCTAATGCTGGCTGATTTCGTTGCAGCGAAAGCAGTAGTAGTAGCCAGTAGAGCATTTAATTGTAGAAAATTTGATCGTAGTACTCGAAGAAAATATTGAATGATAAATTGTATTTATATATGAAATCAAAATGATTTAATTTATAAATACAGTAAATTTTGTCTCGTCGTCTTATAAACTCTAAAGTCAATGCATTTTATGAATAATGGAAATTTGCTGTAAATTTTCTATTATGAACTTGCAGTTCTTGGTAATTGTTCGAGCGCTGTGGTTAATTAACTTAACTTAACTTCACATCTCATCAGAGCGACACTTCGATAAGGTTACCACGGTTATTTGTGGAGCTTTTCAGTACAAAAGACTTAAAAGCTTCCATAAGAAATGTAAATTTTGTAAGGTATATTCTAGTCCTTAGCATAAGTATATATAAAAAATAAATTGCTTATTAATAATTAATAACAAAAAAACGTGTGCGGCGTTGAGTTCTGTAACTTTAACCACAACATTTACGGAACGTGGGGAAAAGTATTTTGATCTCTGTCTATATGATACAGCGTAAAGCTTTAAAAATAATATTAAAAAAAATAATTTGAACATAGATTTTATGATATATGACCTATGTAGGATATATAATATTCTGAGTAAATACGCATAATATGTTGGCTGTCTTCTACTGCTTCGAGCTATATGTACATTATGTACAATGTACATATTCAAAGTTGTGAATGAAATGGATACTCGACTTTATATTAGTTTAGTTCTAGGGCAGGGGGCGCCAGTCGTGGCCCAGGGGCACAAAGTGTGACTGTAAAACCGACTGGTTGTGGGTTCGATCCCCACTCGAGGAGATGAAATATTTAAGTTCTGCCACTCAACACTCAATGCCTCCAGAATTCGGCAGAAAGTGGGAACGGAGTGTCTTAATACTAGCTTCCCTCTGCCTACCCCGCAGTGTGCGGGATACAGTGTGAAGCTGTCATATATAAAATAGAACGAATTAAAAATATTATTATTTTTTGACTATAAATATTTATGATTTACTTTAGTACCTATACATGCCTTCAAAAGAAATGTGTGGTAATAATACTCATACTCATATCTTAATATGATACCTGATGATATCTTGAGAAATAATTTTAATGAAACACGAACCGTTTCCTAACTTGGAATATACCTCATTTGAACAAAAATATTATCTCAATATGTGGATAAACATATAAATATAAAAGGAAGCACATATGTATTCATTTAAAGCTTTAACGAATACATATCTCGCACACAGGAGGGTAGGCAGAGGGAACATAGTGTAATTGTGTTGAGACACTCACAAAAGGGGAACGCCTTTTCCACTGAATTCTGCTGAAGGTATTATGTGTTGAGTGGCGGAACTCACCATCTGTCGCGTTTACAGTCAATCTTTTTGCCCCTGCATCACGACTGGCCTCGTCTGTACCTATAGGTAATTAAATGTTGATAGATGTATGTGTTTACTAGGATCCGCCGGATCCGGAGCTGAGTAAAGCTATGTTGCGCAAAATTTTGCGATTTTTTTTTCTGTTTCGTTCGTTTGCAAACATGTACTATTACTTATATATACTTTCAAATTTTTATACGTTTTCCAAATAAGTATTTCCTATAGGTATTTAAATGTGGATAGATGTATGTATTTAAAAGTCGATCATTATATTACGGGGTTATTATTATAACGAAAGAAAATCTCAAAAATCAATAAGATATGTATTAAGAAAAAAAATATATCGTTTAACGTCTACACAAAATAAAAATATAATTGTCATTTTACTTTCATTCCTTTATCACTCTCTCCCAGAGATCGTAAATTTTCACGCTACATTAGTTTTGTATCATTAAAATTTATAAAACCTTGTAGTTTCCAGACTTGGATTAGGTAACGATATTTCTTTTAAGGGTTTCTTTTTGAGATAAGAATTTTTATATAAATAATTGCCTCTAATTAATTTTGTTTTTTTAAGTTCATGCTTTCTCTTACTGATGGCAGTAGATGGGAACAACTCAGTGTCGAAACGATCTGTTCTTTACCTTCCTCTAGTATTCCACATATTTAGTGTTGACTTTAGCGTTGCCAAATCTGTATATATAGATTTTATATACTACTGTTTATTGTGGGATAGTGTACACAGTATTATAAAATGTATATTTAAGATTTATTTTAATTAAGTACTTCAGTACCTTAAGACTTCATTTTTGGCTAAAGTTCGGGGCGTTTCGCCAAAATCGAGACGTCTGGCAATGCTTGTTCACTTGTGAAGTAAGAAACTTAACGCCGTTTATAATCTTACCCCAAAACGGTTAAGCGGAAACTCACCCTTCACCGCTCAATCTTGAACGCGTGTGAAGATTAAACCCACAATCATCGTGCCTACAGTCAGACGCTGTCAAGCTACACCACAATGGAATAATGAGTTTATTCTTAAAATAAAAAAAAATATCTTCCTAGATCAAATTTAAATTCATAAAAATAAAGAAGTGAAAGGTTTTATGACAGTTAAAGCGTTGGTTGTGGGTTCGATTCATACTCGAGTTAATAAATTATTTTAATTTTTATTTCTTCGCTCTGAAAACAAGACAAAACGTGGCGTTGAGTTTCGTCTTGAAAATTGAACTGTGAAAAATGGAATGTCTCTATTGCTGTCGTTTCTGCTTGTACGAAATATAGCGGGACACTAAAAAAAATACGAAAGACATTATCAATAGCTTTTTCCTGTGCGCAACAGCAACGCTATCCACGTTAGCTAATAAGAAACATACTTTTCTAAAAATTTTGTCACGTTACTTTATTATTCACTTCGCATGAAACGCGTTATGAACGTCACGGTACTTCTAGAATATAAATGTTCACATGAAACTTATTACACAGGCTCTTATAGTACTTACTTAGTTTGGAAAAAATGAAAAATGTATGTGAATAAGATTTAGTAAATCTCTTGTGAGAGATGAAAAATTAAAAAAAAAACCTTACAAATGTAATTTGCTAAGTGTATCAAGTAAAATTCAATCGTAACATATAAAAAATATTTTTATTAAGACAAAACGCGGCGTTGGGTTAGGTTGTATATTGGAAGGTTTCGCATATCTCTTAGCGCTATGTCTTATTTGCCTACCCTTTTATATTCTCGTATATCCTTAAAGTGGGGAACGGAGTGTCTTAACTCTAGGTCCCTTTTGCTTACCATACTATGTGTGGGATATTGTGTGAAGCTGAATTTTTTTAGAATATTTATAAAAATATTAGAATTTTTAATTATTTGTTTTTAATTCAAACAGCGCCCTTAAAAATTTTGGGAAATATCTTAAGCCCTTAAAAATCTTGCAAAATATCTTACGTCTATATGTGTATGAGTCAACGTGACAGAAACAATTTGAATTCTAATTTAGAAGAAATATTCAAATTGAAGTTTTCTATATTATTTTGAAAGTCAGTTAGTCAGTCAGACGAAACGATAAATAGACAGAATTTTCAACAAGCCGTCTATCTATAGCACTTTATTGTATGTAAATCATATTTAGTGCCCGCATATTATGTTTGTACAATAAATCTGTTCGCCCAAAGCAAGACTGACTTGGTGGACGTAGAGAAATGACCTAATCGGGAAAGGACAGTTTACAAATAGTATAGGGTAAAACCTTTGAAATAAAAATCTAAATATAAGCTTTTCCATACTTTGTAACGTAGAGAATAAGATATCGTAACAATTCTCTTTGTTCTTTCTATCTGTGCACTTATCTAAAGACATTGTCCTCCAACTAGCGGAAACCAACGCTAAAATCTTTTCAGTTACAGGTGAAATTTAATGAAACACTTCACAACGCTACGTTTTGTCTAACCAGACTAGGAAACTTAGATTATAATCCTGGAAATATTTTGAGTGAGACTATATTATAAGATTTTTTTTGACTGTGAATAGTCATGATTATAACACCAGATAGACGACAAAAACGAATCTATTTTGTCTTATCGACTATATTTTACATTCTTACACACATATTATATTAACATAACAAGCCTACAAATGAGAAACAAAAGAAAAAGACATTTGAATGAAGGCTTAATTTTATACACAGACAAGTGTATTTTCTAAGAAAAATAAGGTTATCATCATATTACCTTTCTGATAGACAGTCTCTTAGGCTGTAGTATTTCTAAAGAGCTCACCGAAGCATTTCAATGAACATGCCCCAAAGAGGTCCTCTCAGACCTCGTTTATATATAAAACTAATCCTTTTCACAAATTATAAAGAACATTTCTAAAATAAGTCAAGTATTACGCTACTTCGCATATTTACTTACAAATAAAATACAAAACAGTGTAGATAAAATAATGCTTAACATATAAACATAAAGTAAGATGATATTTTCAATGGAAATTTTAAGCAAAATTCCGTTGAAGTTAACAAATGGCGTATTAAAATTAAATTTTACTAAGAAATATGTAGCAAAATAACCACTATTTAAAATTACACTGTTACCATTTATTTCTATTCTACAAAGATGATAAATTAAACGTGATAGATGCTGAAAACGATATTCTTAACATTACGGCATCCATCTTTCGCTTTATCCATTCAAATCTTCTTCATTTGTTATCCATGAAATTAGAGAAACAATCAAATTTTCTCAAAGTAGGTTGATTTATGTATCTTTGATAATTTTGAACTGGCACGCTGTCATTTGAGTAGAACATTTTAACAAAAATAACCGCTCGAAATCGAAACCGGGTGGAACCCTAGCCAAGTTTGACCCGCACTTGGTTAGATTCACCTGTATAGGGTCCATATATAATATCAATTTCAAGATTGTAGTAAATTTACTAAGTTTCAGACTAATAATTTAATAAAACAAATATTTTATTACAATTTGAGAAATTTATCACATTAAAGATGGCTTTTGATTGATAATGTTAATCGAAGCAATCATAAATAAATTTAATTTTTAACTATTATTTAAATCTTACCTTACTTTTTGCACAGAACCTTCAAAGTTAAGGGATAATACGTTTATTCCTTCAAAGTTAAAAAAAATCTATTCTATTCTATATTAGGTATATAGTTTTTCATACATGGCAATATTAAATTTCATTAATTCATTCTTGTGGGTGAGATACTCAAATGTGTAATTCATAAAATTATATCAGTACTAGTTACCTCCACCTTGCAACAAATAGGCAAAGTGTCAATGTCAAAACACCCCGTCTTCCCCTTTCATTTTCACTTAAAATCGAGTTATCGCCTATTGAGTAGGCAGAACTTATCACAATTACAATTGAAACTACATACACAGGGTGGAAGCGTCAGCGCTCCTTTTACGGGAACAGCATATAGGGTAAATATACATAAAGAAAAATTTGGACTTGGCTCACGACGATACTACAACGTAAGCTACAGCGATACAACTGTTAATGTACGAATAAAATAAAGGTTTTCGCTAACGATCTAATCCTAAATATATATAATAAATTTGTAACTCATAGTTGTCTGTGTATGGAAGGTATTGAGAAAATCTATCACTGAGTACAACAATGTAATACTACTACTACTACTACTACTAGCTTCACGCTTTACGCCCTAGCGGGGTAGTCAGAGAGAACGGAGCGCCAAACGCTACATTCTTTACATACCTCGTCCACTGTCATCAACTTCTTCATACATGCCCTCCGGGGGGTCCTCATACTTTTTACGTGACCTTCGTCCAATAGCCATCTCCACAGCATTCATCTTTCTTTCACTCTTCTTCTGTAATACCCACGTTTCGCTGCCGTATAACAGCGTCGGTACCATCTCCGCATTGTGTACGGCCAAACGCGCAGCTGTGCTGAAGTTTCGCTATCTCATCAATGCAGCTAAGGCTCCATTAACCCTGTTACCGGCAGCAATACGCCACCAAGTATACCACGACATTCACTTGTTCTAATATCTTACCATTTATTCTGATCCTGCTTTCCTTACTTTCTTCATCTCATTAAAAAACTGAAACTAAACTGAACTAAACAATGTAATAGAATAGAAAATCATTAATTTATAATTCTTAACTGTCGGTTTGTCTGTGCGTTTATGCAAACTAACCTCAGAAACGGTTTATCTTATTTAAATGCAGTGTTCACTACTGTATTTTCTCAAATTTCCTTTAATATTTAGTGTTTGTCTTATTATGTTTTTTTTATGAACCAATTTAAATAAAAGTTATGTCCATATAAAATAAAAATAATTTTGTTGTCAATGTTTGGATATTTTAAAATTATAATGTCATTAGAACACGAAAGTAATTCAGATGAGAACATAAATAATTGTATAGTTTATACAGGCGAAGCCGCGATAGGATCGCTAGTTGCGAATAAACCTGTACTAATAATAAATCTCTAACCATTGGGTCAAGAACCTACCTCAGAAGTTAGTAGACACTTAAGCATCGTTAGAAACGGCATGTATCATTAAGGGGTTTCTCACGTTGGAGCCATTGCCAGAAATGGCTTTGAATTGTTATTACAAAATTAGGTATCAACAATCTTAAATCAATTTTATTTGTACAATTTTCTTAAAATGTCCTTATGATTTTAAAAAATCTGAGCATTATGTAATTTAAAAAATAGTGTAAAAATATGTATTTGATAATATTAAATATTAATTAATATTGTTAATATAATTAAGACCGTCGTGGCACAGAGAGTAAACGCAACGGTTGTAGATTCAATTCCAAGTCAGGAAAATGAATTATTATGAATATTTTTTTTTAATTTCTTTGATCTGGTAACAAGACAAAGCGCGGCGTTGACTTCCGCCACTCAATCACACAATGCCTAGAAAGTTCAGCGGAAAGTGGGGAATGGAATATCTTAGCACTAGGTCCCCTCTGCCTACTCATATGCAGTATACAGCGTGAAGCTGAAGAAAAAAAGAGAAATGAAAATATTAATGAATACTAATTCGTTCTCCCGGAGTGGGAATCAAGCCCACAACCGTATGCCGTCGCTTGTGCTACTACGCCACGACAGTGTCATCCGATTATTGAATATCATTATTTGAAAAACTCATTGAAATCTCTATATATATATAATAAGACAGTAAAAATATTTTGTCTGTACATTTAGTAATTTTGACTGAAATGGCTAGAGGGACACTTAAAAAGAATAATAAAAAGCAAACAGATTTTTTTTAATTTCTTGTCTATCTGTGTTTCTGTCTATCGACATATTTTTGTCCACATTTTTCTCTGAAAGTACTGAACCGATTTACTTGAAAATTCACCAATTGCTTTGTTTTAACTCAACTTAACTACTAAAGTTTGATTCATCAAAATCGGTTCATTAAAAAAAAGTTATCGTCATTTGAATGAACTCAAGGCATTAGTTTGCCTACGAATATTATATAGCAATCGCGCTGGTAAGATTCTTGGCTAAAGAATGACATTCGAAACGTCTGGGTTATATGACCGTTAATAATAATATATATTTTTGAAGCACTATTATATAATATTTTATACAAAAAAAGTAAACAAAATTGAATTGTTAGTGGAGATTGTCTTCATAAGTGATAACAGTTAAGTTTAAGTCGTAATTAATTCAACACAGAGATAAAAAACGATCTTGAAAGAAATATCAAGTAAATACAAAGATTTTTTGGTTGGTTCGTTCATAAAATATATAATTATTTTAAAAACTGTACAGGAGTTAATATGCAGTTATTACAGTTATTTTACAAAGAATATTATGAATACTTCAAATCAATAATTTAACATTTAAGGCTGTTTCTGAAGCAGTACATTAAATTATTAAGTGACATCAGCAAATTTAACAGAGTATATTATATAGGTAAAAAGAACATAAAGTTACAAAAATAATTGGCTTTATGTATCTCTATCTCTATCTCTATATCTTATAAAATAAGAACGCATTTCGTCTCTGTCTGGCCTTTCTAAGCGATCTTCTTCTAAACCACCCAACGGATTTTGATGCGGTTTTCACCATTAGGTAGAGTATTTCTCAGGGAAGGTTTATATATAGTTTATTATATGTATATTTTAATGTAATTTGACATAAATATGATAAATGTGCATAAAGTCCTACCCTTTGAGAAACTTTCACGCATGCGCTGCTTTTATGGTAAGTCCTTCATGAAAACAATGTACTAGAGTATTATTCCTCTTAATAGGATCTACAAAAAAGTCAGCGACATCATATTTGTATCTTCTAAGGATAACATACAGTGAGCATATTTCTGTCTAAAAATAGTAATTTGAATATATTTTTTATTTTGAGGGATGTTTGTCCATAATGGTATCAATCCTTATCCTTTTAAATACTTTATTAATTTTCTACGTTAAATGAAGATAAAATTTGCTC
>JAATLQ010034753.1:0-24431 GCA_013421005.1 Heliconius erato x Heliconius himera
TCTTAAAAACCATGAAACACGTGTTCTATGAAATATTTTTAAGAGTCTGAATTTCAAATTTTATAAAAATCGGTACAGATTACATTTTTTTTCCATACAAACTTTCAACCCCTATTTCATACCTTTAGGGTTAAAATTTTTCAAATTCCCTTCTTAGTGGATGTCCAGAATATGAAAATAAACATCTGCCCAAATTTCACGTTTCTACCATCAGCGGTTACGGCTCTGCGTGCGTCTTAACTCAGTCAGTCAGCACAAGTCCTTTTATATATATAGATGGATGCATATTATTATATTTTTCAGTTATTTTGAGGCCGGTCGTGGCGCAGCGGCACGAGGTGTGACTGCAAAACCGACTGGTTCTGGGTTCGATTCCCACTCGAGGAGATGAAATATTTACTTAAATTTATATTTCCATTTCTTCGCTCTGGTGTCGAGGTTAAGCGCGGCGTTGAGTTCTGCCACTCAACACGCAATGCCTCCAGAATTCGGCAGAAAGTGGGGAACGGAGTGTCTTAACACTAGGTTCCCTTTGCCTACCTTGCTGTGTGCGGGATACAGCGTGAAGCTAATTTATTTATTTTTTATTTTATTTTGAAGCTGAAAAATAATATTCACTCGGGTTAAGACATTCTGCTTTCCGTTTTCCGCCAGAAACCCAAGGCAATGTGTATTGAGTGGCAACACTTAACGCGCTTAGCCTTGTTACCTGAGCGAGGAAATGACAATATTGAAAATTTCATTTCCCAAAGTGGAAATCGAACTTCAATCGTCACTCACTCGTCCCATTATACCAGGACGACCTCTTACGTATTATATAACAAAGCTATTGTTAATAATTAGAAACTGTAATAGTGTGTGCACTTAACGAACGTGGTATGCTAACAGAACTTTTTCTAAAGACACCCCATTCTCCATTTTTCTGCCCACTCCGTTACACGTGAAGATATAGAGTGAAGCTGAAAAAAAAAACTTAAAAAAGAAATATAAACACTGACATAAAGATGTGAAGATAAAATTCCAAATACATCAAGCCAACATTTGGTTACGTGCCCAGCAAATTAAATCTCTGGTATTGAAGTATATCATAATGTAGCGTGTTAGGCGCCCGTCGAACGTTTTAATAACACTGTAATGGCCGGCGGACTGTTCAGCCGTTGTATTTAATTAAGCCGCGGCCCTTTATTCAACCCTCTTTACGTACCAAACCCAACCCCGAAGAGTTTTATTATGTGTTATTATTTCTAGACTCAAATTAAAAGCTTATGGAATGAATAAATTTATCAACGGGCTTAATTAAGCTTTCGGCGCATATTGCTTTAAAAGCTAATAGGCGTTGTTAAACTATGTGAATTAAAGTTTACTGCTGCATAATACGAAATTAAATGTGGCTATTGTTTTTGTTTTTATCGTTTTTATAAATAAATTATGGAATGGTCGCCTGATAAATGCTGATGTTTGTGTTAATGGGTGATACATTTGTGCATGTTTTTTTAGCTTTACGCTGTACCCCGTTCGGATGTAGTAAGGTAGGCTGAAGAAGCCTAGTGTTAAAACACTCTACCATCATCTTTAATAGTCTGCCGTTTGAGACACTGAGAGAGGCATTCCCGTATCATGGGGTGGCTTTATACCTCCGGCAGCTGTTAGGTGACTACCAGAATAGAGTCCTATGGATTGGGGGAAATTGTTAGAAGTGTAGGTTTATGCCTGATACTTTAGAACCTTGGCTATGAGTGGCTCCTACGCGGTCGTATTCCTACTGGGATGAAGTCATTTGTTATGCAAATGACACTCCCTTGATGGCCAGGGGACCGTCTTACCAGGAGGCGGCATGCTTGTCTGAAACCTGCTGGCACCTGCCTTGTCGTCAATCATATTGAGGCGCTGGGTCTGAAACTCTCCTATTCCACGGCCACGGAGGTCTCCGGCGGCAGGTCTAGCAACGGTGGAAGCAGCCCGCTCACATCTGGAAAGCTCGGACTGCTGGCTGACATTCAGACTGGTAAATACTTGCATCAGATTGCACGTCAGGAGATGTTGCTGGTTTGCCACGAGTGTGATGCCTCTATAGATTCGGTGCACCACACTCTGGTCGGTAACGTCTCACTGCCCAGTGTGGTGGGAACTATGCTGGACTGTGAGAGGAACTTGTCTGCAATGGTCTCCTGCGAATTAGTAATCGCATTGAAGGAGGCCGCGGAGTGAGAGCGTGAGTGCTGCTAATAAGTGCAGGGGTGCCAGGCCAGGGGTAGGACAAGACGCTATATGCATATCCAACTCTCTCTACTTAAGAGGAGCTACTGCGGGAGGGTCACGGTGATCTTTCTGCAAGTCTTCGAGATTAGCTTGCAATATGAGGGCCTTCCACTGAGGCATCGTGTCTGGTTGTCGGTTCGGTTGTCTCGTTTGGGTGGAGAGGGTTTCCACTGGGTTTTAGTGGGTAGGATCAGATTCACCGGTGGACCACACAGTGTTGCCTAAACGTAAGGCACTAGTTACCTTCCGCTCGGACGATCTGCGTAAATGCATTTTCCAGCGTCCGACTACAAATGAGATCATTGTGGGTTTGATGCCACTTGGGGGGAAAGAATTATTTATTTTATTTACACTTTAACTCAGAAAGATAAGTGTGACGCTTAAAAATACATATAGAGGAAAAAGTATTAATAATATATACGATTTCTTTAAATCTGGTTAGATATAGAACTAATTTTATTCTGCCACTTAACACTAAATATTTCCATACATAGGCAAAAAATATAAAATAAAGAAAATTTAAAAATTAAGTCAGTTCCACGCTGTATCCCGCACACAGCAGGGTAGGCAGAGGGAACCTAGTGTTAAGACACTACGTTCCCCACTTTCTGCCGAATTCTGGAGGCATTGCGTGTTGAGTGGCAGAACTCAACGCCGCGCTTAACCTCGACACCAGAGCGAAGAAATGGAAATATAAATTTAAGTAAATATTTCATCTCCTCGAGTGGGGATCGAACCCACAACCAGTCGGTTTTACCGTCGGTTGTCACACCTCGTGCCGCTGCGCCACGACTGACCTCTATAAAATATAAAATAAAGACTTATAATAAAATCCGCATTTTCAGCTTCAAAAAACATATTTTATACGAGCCGTATATACTGCCACTACTCAGTCAACATTTTCATTTGGAAATAGGCAGAAAACCTTAAACAAACACTCTCGAAGCCACAACCGTCGCCGGTGTGAAAATATTTATATTGCAGGAAACAATTTGGGCCGTGTAACGAAGGGTGTTGATTGGGCAATCTCTTGGGAATCACTTACGGAACGCCTTAATTGAAGATCAATTACCACAAATCGAAACTGAGGGTGTGTTAGTTCTAAGTTTGTCTAATGCAGTTTGTTTTGATTCTAACCCAAACATCAAGTTACACGCTCAACTGGCAAGTGAATCTAATAAATGACGATAGAGTTAAGTATTTACCAGTTATTCCGAATATTCTCATATTATATATACCTTGTTAAAGATTTAATTATTAGGAATAATTATGCATTACAGCGTTGTATTCCGCAACTCAACACGTCATGCCACGAGAATTCAGCAGAAAATGGGGAATGGTGTCTATCCTGTGTGGGATACGGCGATAAGCTACAAAAAATTATGGATATTTTAATATTTTTATATAAAAAAAAATCTTTATTATTTTTAGTATTAACATTTGCATGTAAAAGCAGCTTACGATGGCTTTATTATGTTAATTATAAGACGAGATGAGCGAGATATTCTCCTAATGGTGTTTACTACGCCTATCATCTTGTGCTACATAGAAGTTGAAATTTAACATTTAAAATGTGTTTTTAATAAATTTAATAAATTAATATTTTTAGGTACTTTGTATCGCATATTCTCACATGCTTAACCATCTTCCTTTTATTAATTAAACATCCAATGAACTCTAATTAAAAGTAATAATCTTACAAAAAAGAAATAAATATAATTCAATATAAATATTTTTTATCATAAATATCTATATTTAAATAAGGTTTTATATCCATAATTATATAACACGTTAGGAATGTTGTTCCTGCCGATAAGAACAAGACGTTGTGGCATTTGAACAAAAAATATATTACCCGAGGCGTACGTACTTGCTACCCTATTAAGATTCGATCATTAATCAAATACGTGTTAAAATTGAGAGAGTTGCTTCGAAGTTAATGTAAATCATGCATCAACCGAGCATTGAACCTGGGTTGTTATTTATTGTTTACATTACACCCCAGAAATGCAATACAACTTCATTATGTCGAAAGGAAAAGGTTATAAATTTCAATCAGCTCGGCACTTTCAATATAGCGTTAGATTCTGGATCAGTGAGTTTATTTGTAACAGTACATTTATATTAGATTGCTAAGGATATATAGACTTGTGTTTTAATGTTTGTTGGTCGCAGTTAACTTGCCAAATGTTCTACTGTTAAATAATATGTACTTACTATTATACTATAGTGCTATAGTGCTTTCCTTTATTGTATGAGAACCTAGTAGTCTTTGATAGTGTTTTTAATTTTTATTTTCTTTTTTAGAACCATATAAACCCTGTCATTTCGTCAAACGAAAATGTGAGAAATGGCACTACGACTATTACGTAAGTAAAATAACATATAACATGTACCGAATATATATATTTTTCTTTTATATATAATTTTGAAAAGATCATATAATTATGTATGTACATATGTTGAGGCCATCACGGCGAAAGGGCACAAACGTAGCGCGAGGGTTGTAGGTTCGATTTCCACTTGGGGGATAGGGCTATTATTTATTATTATTTTCATTTCTCCGCTCTGGTACCAAGGCAAAAGTGTGGTGTTGAGTTTTACCACTCAATGCCTGAAAAATTTGGCGGAAAGTGAGAATCAGAGTGTCCTAGGTTTCCTTTGCCTATCCTGCTGTATTCGGGATACAGCGTGAAGCTAAAAAAAAATATGTACACATTTATTTTTTAATAAATTTGCATAATGCAAAAGAAGAGACGAAAGCAGGTTTTTTACAGGAAAAAAAACATAATACGTCTAACAACATTAAAAATTATCTAAGGAATTTGATAATATCTTTATATTTGCTTAATTAATTACATATTTTTTTCTTAGTATTGATGATATGATTACCAGTTTTTTTTATAATGACATCTGCAAAATCATGTTTAAGTAATGAGTGAGTAAGTTAATTTTTTACTTATCTTTACATACAAGTTCTATATTAATATTTTTTCTGTATTAATTAAGATTATTTATGAATAATTGTCATAAGCCATATAGATATTATCTAAAGTACCTACATCAGTAATAAAAAATCAAAATGTAATTAATTTCTAATTAGAGTATAATATTTTTAAATAGGTGAATTCGTTTTATGTGTACATATGTAATAATAAATATAGTGAACATATTATATTTTTAAATGTTTATTTCTTATAAATTGCGTAATTATATTATGTCAATGTCAATGTCAGCTTCACGCTTTAACCCGCACACAGCGGGATGGGACGACGGAGCCTATTGTTAAGACTCCTTTCTCCTCTAAAACCGTGTACGGCATTGAGTTACGCCAGTTTACACCTCCCTGCCATATACGAAATAAAACGTGCCAAAAAAAGAGTACAATAATTTATGACAATACGTCCTCGGTGCATGGATTTCATTTAACTGTACAAGATAAAATGTCTTAGTTATTAATTTATTCCCGGTCCTTGCCAACATGTAAAATTTTTTAAACGAGTTATTTTTGCATAGACAATAAAGTTATTTGTAAAATAAATAAATCAGCTTCATGCTATATCCCGCACACAGCAGGGTAGGCAGAGGGAAAATAGTATTAAGACATTCCGTTCCCCACTTTCTGCCGAATTCTGGAGGCATTGCGTTTTGAGTGGCAGAACTCAACGCCGCGCTTAACGGAAGAAATGGAAATATAAATTTAAGTAAATATTTGATCTCCTCGAGTGGGGATCGAACCCACAACAAGTCGGTTTTAGTCACACTTCGTGCCGCTGCGCCACTACTGGCATGACCAGTTATTTGTGTTTTATCGTTAACGATCCCTGACTTTTCTATTACAGGCAATAGTTATGCCGTACTCGAAAATACTCCGTTTGATCCACTCTTGACTGTGCCCCAATTAGATTGGCTTCATCAATATTACATACGCTTATTACATCCCTATATTCAGCAATATACATAAGTTCATGCAAGCGTTTCTATTATATAAATTCAATACATAAATTATTTTTGCAATATTCTTTTAATATAATGTTTTTGGAAAGGTGTAGTTGATTGTACGTGGTTGTAGAGTCTAATCCCAGATTTCTAGTTTTATTACTGTTATATATTTTATAGCAATATGAAAATAACCTTACACTTTGTCCCAGAATGGAAATGAAGAAAAAAGGAGAATAGAGTAAGTGTACTTATCTATACAACAGAGATTGTCTCTTGCAATAGTATTTCTTTATGAGATGATTTGATTATATGATTATACTTCTATTTGATGAGACCAGTCGTGGCGCAGGGGCACAAAGTGGACTGTAAAACCAACTAGTTGTGGGTTCGATTTCCACTAGAGAAAAGAAATATTTATTTAAATTTATATTTCCGTTTCTTCGCTCTGGTGTCAAGGCAAAGCGCGGCGCTGAGTTCCGTCACTCAACACGCAATACCTCCAGAATTCGGCAAAAAGTGGAGAACGGAGCGACTCAACACTAGGTTCCGTCTGCCTATCCTGCTATGTGCGGGATACAGCAGGAAGCTGACATCTATTTGATTAAACATGAAAATATGACTGAAAATGAACGACATGATTCGATTTTTTACTTTTTAAAGAGCAAAAAAAAATAGTTAATCCTAGTAATTAAACTGGTTACTATATAAACATGTAAACCATACATTAAGTTATTTGTTTTAGAAGTATAATATTATTATCATATATTTAAATATTTAGAAAAAAATAAAATATATTTTCTAAATGTTTAATTACACATTTAGAAAAAGTATCGTTTTAGTAACTAAAAAAACAATATAATAATACTTATATTTATATTGTGAACAGGTAATACTTTAATCTAAATATATAGGTCACTCCTTAACCGATAGTGATCTGACCTCCGCAATCCGTAAGAGGTGACCCACTAACAAATCACATTAGATTGATTATCTACAAAACTAAACCAGGATAACACTTTATTTACTCTTACGTTTTCAATATATAAATTTATGTATAAATATAATAATAATGTAAGTATAAGTAATGAAGTATAAGTTTTGTAGTGAATTAAACATGGAATTAATGTATACAATAGTACTCCTGTAAGAAAAAGACGTGGTCACCGGTAGTCTGAGGTGGCATTCGTGTGTCAGTTGACATAATTATTATATCAAACTACCTCCAACGATTTCTTAATTATTATAATGGAATATCTTAGATGCCCTCTGGTGTGGTGGATTTGATACTTTACGTTTTTTGAGTTGATCTCAACTGTCGTTTATTGTAACTATGTTTTTGTATTTCAATAATCTCGCAAACCTCTCAATCTAAGGATATACCTGCTCTCCCTAGCGAAGATGTGAAGTTTATAAAACTTTATGTAATATTTGGGTTTGCCCGCTGAATGCTCACACACAGCTTCGCAGACTTCGATACATGTCCATTGTTGGCATCCGAGATGTGTTCCTTCATCCTAACACCGATGCTTCTCTTTGTATGATCAAGGAAAGAATATAATTTTTTTACAAAATAAATCAAAATAAACATTTTTACAATGTACACCATATTCCAAACGTACAGGATATACACCACATTAAAGAGAGCTTGGAGGCTGTCGTGGCACAGGGGCAAAAGGGTGCCACTGTAACGCTACGGTTGTGGTTTCGATCCCCACTCGAGAGAATGAATTATTATTTATTATTTTTTTCATTTCTTCGCTCTAGCACCAAGGCAAAAGCCCAGCGCTGGGTTCTGCCACTCAATACTCAATACTTCGAATAAGCCGAAATGGGGGATGGGAGCGTCTTAATACTAGGCTCCCTCTGCCTACCCTAGTGTATGCGGGATACAGCGTGAAACTGATAAATTTAAATATATTAATTAAAATCCAGGCTCAATATATTTACAAAATACACAAGCACACATCGATACAACAATTCCACTGAACGTACTACAAATACACTCCCACCAAAATTAACCGAAAACAAGCTGTAGATGAGACAGCAGTAATTACTAAAACGTTGAATTAACGAAACTTCTTAAACAATGCAAACTACGAACACGAATTTCAATTACATGGTATGGTTAAGGTACAATTTAATAAGCGCCGCAGCACACCGAGCTGGATGTCTCTACACACAATAAAGTTGTAATTACCAACTTAGGAACGTAGGAACTAAACTGTGGAGTTTAAGAACTGAGAGACAGAACTGCACAATAAATCCTGTTCCTAGTGATCTTCGCTTGCAGATACGACTACCAGCTTATGATGTCACTAGTTCTATCTAACTACGGCTCTTATCATCTTCTTTTAAGTATATATTTTGTAGGTATAAAGCTAGTTTATAACTAAGGGGTGTTTAAGGAATATTACTGTCTGTGCAGTGTCATAACAGCAAAGTAGTTGCTCGTAAGTGGTATTTCATGGTTTGTAATTAAGAAATTGTATAAAGTGAACTTATATGGTTCATAGGGAACCTTTAATATTATTTTGAAGATTTTGTTATATTTTTTAATATTTCATGATAATTGTAGAAAAAATAAAACAGAGGGTCTCTCACGCTGTTCCCTTCGTTCCCGATAATAAAAATAAGTAACTAAAAAGATTTTGAAACAAATTAAAGCATATTTTTTTTCAAGATATTCTTGAATTCCTATTTCTCCAGTGTGCAAAAAAATAAAAAAAAAAAATTATAAGCAATTTTTTTTAATTTTTTTGCTTTAAGCAAAAATTATTTGAAATTAATATTTTTAAAGAACTTATTAATTTTTATATCCATATATTATTAGGTATAAAACATACCACTATAAATTTATGTACATATATAATTCTGAGCGCAGTATACCCGGTTTCCAATTGAATATACATAATTACACAAACCAATACAACCCTGCAATTAGTGAACATTTAATATGCACTCGTAACTTGCATCTGTAAGCCATTCTAAAATGACTTGTGTTAATAACGTAAAAATTATATAAATGTTGTTGAAACTAAGTTACTTTTTATAGGAAATACAATAATTAGTTTCAATATTTGGTGCGTGTTGTTGTTTTTTAACCGATTTCTCTAAAAGGAGGTTATAAATACGATTGATTTTTTTTATTTTTGACAAGGTGTATCTATTATGATGATTCTTCTTTAATTTGAAAGCTAGTACTTCCCGTCTGGTGGTGATGATTTTTTAAGTATGGCATAATTGGTCTATTGGTCCAATAAATATGATTGATACATTTCTGACAATGGTATCCATAAGAATATATTGGTCCATTAAATATATTTGGTCCATTTCTGACAATAGTATCCATAAGCGTATCATATAAATCTTAACATTAAGTACTGATGCGAGCATACGCGACAATGTACGCTACAATTGGACGAATAGCTCAACCCAACCCAACCGATTTCGATGATTCTTTTTTTAACCGAAAGTGTACAAGCACATCAAGGGTAGTTTGATTAAAGTTTGGTTAAGTTTCATCAAATTATCAAACAAAATAACAATTTTCATTATGGAATCCGGTTGGAATTGAAGAAGTCAGTTTTTTTGTAAAAAAATGTAATTATTACTTTAAAAGAGAAGAAATCACTTTTTTAATGATAATTGCTATACCACAACCTATTTTCCGACGAATTTATTATATTGTATTGCGTGTTGAGTGGCGGAACTCAACGCTGTTCTCTGCCTCGACACCAGAACGAAGAAATGGAAATATAAATTTAAATAAATATTTCATTTCCAGATTAGAGACCAGTCGTGGCGCAGGGGCACAAAGTGTGACTATAAAATCTGGAATACAGTGTGAAGCTGATTTAATTTAATTTAATTTCATTTCCACGAGTGGGGTTTGAACCCACAACCGTCGCGTTTGCCTACCCAACCCTTGCGCCCTTGGACCACGACACACTCTCTTAATAAATTACGTACTAATTTGCAATACATAGAAAATATAAACAAAACAATATTAACACTTACAGACATATTACCCCAAACCAATGCCGTACTGCTTAAACTAATTACGTGAAGCCAAGGAAATTGTTCAATATCCTGGCTCTCGTCTACAGTCTACAGTCTACATGTACAAAATAGAGTACACACAGCGCTCCACACCGCAAGTGACGTAAATTCCCTCGATACACACAGCGTTGTGCGCACACGTGAGCCAATATATTATTCCTGTCATAATATTATGTGATGTATAATAGTTTTTACATTCGGTTTTGCTTGATTTATTTGACTAGTGTCTCACGCGCGACTTCGCCTGTTTAAGCTTATTGTTATATTTTAGGAAAATTATACAAAATCTTTACATAAATTATGTAGCCTATGTGTTATTTTGAGATGTATTGGTGTAAAGTTTCATCTAGAGCCGCTCATTAGTTTTTGTGTGAAAATGGAACAAACATCCATCCTCACAGACTTACAATTCTAATATTAGTAGTATAGGATTTTCAGCCTTATATAAATAACTACTAACTTAACCCACGTGGTCAAGGTTCCTCGGTTGCGTGGTGCGTGAATGGAAGTACCCTACAATTTCTTCTGTGTATTCTCCATACAACGAAACGTTGGCGAAGTTATTAGTGCTCAACTAGCACGCCCAAAATACCGTAAACTAAAAACAGAACAAATGTAAATGGTCTATACAATATAAAAGTTTTTTTTTAATTTGAACCAAGTCACGAAGATTAGCACGCTTAACGAAACAATCTCTTCAGCTTTACAATATAAGTATAAATAGCATAGATCTACATACTATTAATAATATTTAAATGTATATTATAAAGTAATTATTTATAAAATATCTGTGCATATACAATTATTATGTTATTCCCCTACATATTTGATTATTTGAAAGCACTATAAAAATGATCATATTTTTTAAAATAAAGTAGCGTAAAGCTATTTTCTAACGTAAAAGCTTTGTAGCTAAGCTTATTAACTTAAGTTGCTTATTTTTATGGCATCATCGTAAAAACTAAAAAAAAAATGTTATCCATAGTTATTAAAGTATCGTCGTCTAGTTAATTGACATGTGCACACACCCTTAACAATAATTACAAGAGATGCAACGTGAACATCTATCTATATGCGGGAAATTACTGTCGATATTGGTTTATAATAGCGTTGTAAATTTACTAAATGCAAATATGAATTATTTTCTGTGTATATTACAATTAAGTTAATATTGATTAGAAGTGTTTTTCACTAGAACTTAGAACAAATAAATATTTGGGAAGTATGTTCAGTAAAGATGGATGCGAAAAGTGTAATGCTGTCGGTAACGGCGCTGTTGGTGCCTTAGCTGCATTGATTCTCATCACGATGAAACGTCAGCACAGCTGCGTACACAATGCAGTGATGATACCAACGTTGTTATACGGCCGGGAAACGTGGGTATTACACAAGAAGAATGAAAGAAAGATGAATGCTGTGGTGATGTGATCTCTTGGTAAGTATGCGGAGTCAGTTTAGCTGATCGAATCTGCAATGAAGAGATATACAGAAAGGCAGGTACTAGCGAGGATATCACGGTGAGAATGAAGAAGAACGTGCTCAGATGGTTTGGGCACGTCGAAGTACGGGTAATGAAAGTATGGAAAAAAAGATGGCAAGCGATGACATCTTATATTGAATTAACACCGCAGGTTGTTTATATTTATTGTTATATAATAGTAATAATCTATATATATAAAAGGACTTGTGCTGACTGACTGAGGTAAGACGCACGCAGAGCCGTAAACGCTGTGCGTAGAAACGTGAAATTTGGGCAGATGTTTATTTTCATATTCTGGACATCCACTAAGAAGGGAATTTGAAAAATTTGAATCCTAAAGGGATGAAATAGGGGTTGAAAGTTTGTATGGAAAAAAATTTTAATCTGTACCGATTTTTATAAAATTTGAAATTCGGACTCTTAAAAACATTTGATTGAGTACGTGTTTCATGGTTTTTTAGAATTCATCCCCTAAGGGTTCAAATAAGGGATTGAAAGTTTATATGGAAAAATATTTAAATGGCCACCGATTTTTATAAAAATTTAAATTCAGACTGTTAAAAATATTTTATTGAACCCGTGTTTCGTGGTTTTTTTAGAATTCACTCCTAATAAGCGGGCGAAGCCGCGCGCGCCCTCTAGTAAAGTATATTATTCTAAACTGTAAAGTCCAAGTTTAAATAATCATCTAACACTTACCATAAATAATAATATTACAAAAATATCTTCACCAAAACAAACACAAATAGAATTCTATTGATTATTTATATGTTCCATTTCTTATGAGCAACTTAGGCATCCCGCAAACGCATCGCGCGCATAAAATAAACATGCCCGTAAAAAGGGAGACGTCGCTTGCATTCCAAAGGATGAGCCAGATAAGGACATTGAATATGTGAATATTAAGTAACGCCGGGGACTTTGGCTGACTTTGATTTTGATGTCCATTGCGTGCTGGAAAAAAATTAGATTTCATTTCAATCGTTAAAATCGGTATTAATTAATATATGTATTTATACAGTCTTCAGTTTTTGTATATTGTCATCATAATTCTTTTAATATGCGTATATATATGAATGTAATTGCATAAATATAGTGTTTCAGTAAATATAATAAGATCAGCTTCACGCTGTATCCTGCATATAGCAGGGTAGGCAGAGGGAAGTTAGTGTTAAGACACTCCCTTCTTCACGTTCTGCCAATTTTTCGGCGAAAAGTGGCCAGAGCGAATAAATAAAAGCATTCATAAGTAATAATTCACTCCCCCGAGTGACCGAACCCATCCCAAACCTGCGCCACGACGTGAGGGTCTCACGTCTAAATATATAAATATAATATGATTATCAATGATATTAAGAAAAATACCGTAAAATAATATATTATTAAAAAAATCTCGTAAAAACGTATATAAACATTTACAAAAGCGATAATATATTACACAATTCCAAATTTCTGTGAAAATAATTTTCACATATATATATATTGTTTGTTTCAATGCTTTGTGGTAACTTCAGCCAAACTGAAGCTTAATTTATTATATAACGCCCGCCATCGCCCATACTTAGTTATGTTTTGAGGCAAGTTCTGCTCAAGCGTAAGTGTAAGTTGTCGGTTTAATTTTTCTATTATTTATTTTTACTTTTTAAGCCCGTAACAGTAATTATCGTAGTTATTTTTTTTACGTTTCTTTTAGTACGTTGCGTTGAGTTCCCCCACTCAAGACGCAATGCCTCCAGAACTCGGCGGAAAGTGGGGTACGGAATGTCTTAACACTAGGTTCCCTCTGCCTACTCTGCTTAGTGCGGGATGCAGCGTGAAGCTGATTCGATTATTATTTTTAATTACCTTTTATGCGTCCTTGTTGTTTTATTATGATTAGATAACCAATTGACGTCCTGTTTTTGTTTTGTATATACGTTTCCATAAATCTATACATTACTCTTTTGAAGATAAATAATTCCACACTAATATCATTCTAAGGACACATAGACATTTGTAACAAAGTTGACCACCGAACAATTAGAGGAAGCGGGTTAGGATCGGGGCTCAACGGATTTGTTCCCGCTAAGTCCTTGTTTGTTGCCTGTAAACATTCTCTCCGGATATTAGCTTTAGACCGGATGCGCCTCAAGCGTTCTCTTTTTCCTCTTCTTTCTATTGTTTAATTTATTCCTGAACACTGTTTTATTACAGTGACCTATATTAGAAATATATCTAACGCTTGGAGCGGCTCTAAAAATAGACTACGGCTTTTTTTTTTCTATCGAACCTTGTGTAGGTTTTATTAGATTTTCTTCTATCGGTTTTGCACGAATACCAATTTATTTTAATTTTATTTTGCGATATAAACGTTAAAAAGAAAAAAAAATGAGGACTCGTTTAAAAAATGTGTAAATTAAATAAATTCGCAATAATGCAGGGAGATATAATAACTCTAAAATAGACTACATACAGAGTTCAATTCCGCCACTCAACACGCAATGCCTTTAGAATTCTTAACAGTAGGTTCCTTCTGTCTTTCCTGCTATGTACGGGATACAGCGTGATTTTTTTTTAATAGAATACATAATATTTAACTTTTTTGTCTATTTGTATGTTGATGTATCTGTTTGTCTGTTTGGTAAATTGAGGATTTCTCATAAACAGCAATAGTGCACTGCAAAAAAATACATAAATGCCTCCTTGGCAATAGTTTTTTAGCGTTATAAGCATTTTTTCATATCACATAAAAATTATAGGTTTAAACTATAAGCAATAGAGAAATGCTGCCTTGGACAAATTTTGTTGACAAGTGAAAATATTATTAAAAATTGAGGCTATATTGGCTGTAGTATGGCTGTAATAGTGAATTAAATTGTAATTATTTCCCCGCTCCGGTACGACAAATCGCGGCGTTGCGTTCCATTGAAAAAAACGCAATACCTCTCAAGTTTGAGTGGAAAGCGGAGAATGGAGTGTCTTAACACTAAACAGGCTTTGCCTACTTACATGAAGCTTTAATGATAACAGGTGATAAATAAAAGTGGCATGGGAAGTATTCTAAAGCCCACACTTACTCATACGAAATTGCAAGCTGAACTTATTAAGAATAAATTGAATTATATGCTTAAAATTTTATTTATTCTGAACTAGTTGCAGCAGTTAATTAAATATTATGCTTAAAAAAATGTTAAATTAGTATATCATATAAATTGAAATATATAAGTAGAAGAACATCTTACCTATTGAAAATAAAAGAAAAATCAAAATATAAGTTTCCAACATTTGCCTTTGAATGGAGCAAAGTTCTTACAAAAGTTATATTGCTCCATAATAAGAGAAATAGGCTGCGTCATAACAAATAAATGTCACAGTTTCCGACAATAAAAACCTATCAAACGTCGAAGGATCACAACTTATTACCGAAGCAAATGAACCGATAATAAACTTACATGTTTGTATAGAAACAGTCTAGAGAGAGCTCTCGAAATATATGAATATCGTGGTTCCCTTTGAATTTACAAGAGCAGGCGGTTGTATCAAGGGTCAGGTTAGACCGGCAGCTTTTACTGTAGAAATTCATACAAGATAGGGCGCCTTCCGCCGCGACGTTAGTTGTTATGTCGAGGAAATAGACCCCCAGTAGTGAGCGGAAAAGTCGAAGTGAAGATTCCCTGTCTCACTGCTGGCGTTGTTTTCATTACAGTGGATGTATAAACAAGAATAATCACGATACACACGACCTTACTGTTCAAATAACTTCGTTGTATTTATTATATCTTTTTTTTAGCTTCAGGATGTATCCCACACACAGCAGAGTAGGAAAAGGGAACTTAGTGTTAAAACGACGATAAATTAGATAGATAGAAGATAAATAAGATATATAGAAATATAAATTTAAATAAATATTTCATTTTCTTGAGTGGAGATCGAATCCACAACTAGTTGCGTTTGCGTTGTGCCCCTGCCCCACTGGCCTCTATTATTTGAAACGTTGGCCTCGATTTATTTTATATCGTATATGTGGTAATAATTAATGTAATGCAATTATTATTTTGATTGTATATGAAAATAGGAATTAAATAATAGACTATGCTGTAATGGCAATACGTTTATGTTGTTCTCTTCACCTGTATAGTCCTTTGTTTACATCTGTGGGTACTCTATTTCTTTTCTTATTTCATGTGTTGTTCTCCTATTGTAGGTTGGAAAGTGAAGTTTTTTTATGATATCATGTAATATATTTTTGGTAGCAAACTAAATGTAAAAATCTTACAGGTGACTCCGATTAGTTCACTAGTCGGGTCAGAGTCAACTCTCTTTCTCTCTCTGTTCAAGGTTTTTGTTCACTTAATATGAAGAATAGGGAACTAAAGTGTCCTAATGAGAACAGAGTCAACACAAAACGGTCAACACAATATAATTACGGTCTTGATATTTTATAAATTATAAAATTAACTTTTTTTCTTTCTTCCCGCTGTAACCCGCAAATAGCAAGTTAACCTGGGAATATAGTGGTAAGACGCTACGTTCCCATTAATACACTTCCGTTTGTGTGTTGAATGGCGGACCTCAACGTCGCGCTTTGCCTTCTTACCAAAGCGAGGAAATGAAAATATTAAATAATTCATTTCTTCCAGGGGGAATCGAACCCACAACCTGTCGCATTTACAGTGGCTTATGCCGTGCGCCACGACGGGTCTTAACACAATTTTTCCTTTAAAACGATTATTTCGTATATATAATTGCACAACATTTTTAAACACTAACGATTACTAAATATCATAAAAACAACAAATATACCGAAGTAAAAGGATATATAAATTAAGAAATATCATATAATACATTTCACAGAGTATTACATTGTTAGGTACTCCCAGCGTGGTTTTACTAAAATTGAACTAACTATTCGTCCGTGTGGTGCCGAGTACGTATTAGTCAAAGCTTTGTGTCGCTGATTTATTTACTCTGCGTTCGCCTTTAAAAGCGGCGGTTGTGCATTTCTATTTTAACAGTGTCATCATTTCCTTACGAATAAAGAAGTTAATCTGTTTGTTGAGAGAAATACGTTTTAACGATTGAATTAATCGATTCTACTATTGTAGTATTTATTTGTGGTTTTTGGTTAGGTTTCTTTGATTTTTAATTGATTTGTTATGGTTTCTTTTGTGATTCAATTGTTTTTTTATGTTATATCAATTAATGAGGATTTAATAAATATATAATATATTGAATTTGTCTTTTGCAGCTAAAATTATTCTTTATTTTGGCTTAAAACGTTTTGTGTAGCTATTTAATATTTCTCTATTTCATGACATCTGCTTTGGATGTTGAGTTCTGAAGCTTAGTCTTGTGCCAAATGCAGAGACCGAAGTTAACCCGTTACATACTAGGTATATCATATAATTTTGTGAACATATCTTTTCAACTGTATTTTACATTTTTTTTAATCTGTGCAATAAAGAATTTAATAATTAATAATAATAATATATAGTGCTTATATAATCCTTTTAGAATTGTTCTAAAACATAAATTCTTTCCGGAAATGGGTAAATAATTTTTTATTCCTCATTACGGTACAACACACACATACAAAATATTATTAGTAGATACAAATTTTCTGTTCTTAATCTGTTCTGCAATAATAATATTATTCTAAAGTAAAAAATGTTTTTTTTAGTAATTTATTAGTTGACACATACATATGTAATTGCTTTAAATACTCAATAAATCAATAAATATATTTAAACTACAGGTGATTTTCACTAAAATGTGTTTCTATTAGTCAAGGTACAGGTTCACATTACGTGACCACATCTTGAATTTATATCTGTATTGTATTATAGTGTATTATCACTTATCACTCTTTGCACAGCGATGGCGGTGGTATTTATATCTAAATATATTTTATAAAATATAGCCCGATGCTTTTGATTGATTTTTTTTTATCCTAAATACTTTTTACATATTATAATTTTTCTTATTAATTTTTAATGAATGAACAAACTATAAAGGTTAAATGAAACAAATTCAATTTATTAGTTTTTATATTATATTTGTTACAGTATTATAGTTATTAAATATAATTAGCAAAATGAAAACGGTGGTAAACATTTAAATACACGAAGCCGACTTTCTTGTTTCTATATAAAAATAAATGTAAAATTATAATCACTTTATAATCTAATATGGATTATACTAAAACTATTAATTTTTATACGCAATTGATTCCTCTTCTTCTTTCTTGACTGCTTGAATCAAGACTAAAGACATCACACCATTTATGACCTAAGCACAAAAAAATAGTATAAGTTTTATTTTAACAAATAATATAAGTTTTATTTGAGGCTAGTCGTGGCGCAGGGGCACAAAGTGTGACTGTAAAATCGACAGGTTGTGGGGTCGATCCCCACTCGAGGAAGTGAAATATTTATTTATATTTACATTTTAATTTCTTCGCTCTGGTGTACACGGGATTTTTAGATTTTTGATTTATTTTATTTTAACATAATCACTTTATTAAAAGTTCATTGGCTGATTTTTTTTAAATATCTACAGAATTTCGTAAAAAACACACTATAGTTATATTTCACACTAGTAATCACGAAAAGTTTCAAAAAATGTAAGTAAATAATAAGCTGAATTAGGGCAAAAGACAAAATAAGACTGAATATCACTCGAGCATTCTTTAAAACTGTTCACAACTAGAAATACATTTACAACATAATTTTACCAAACATTTATAGACATTTGAACAGCTTTGTCACTCATGGAGCACTCACAAAGGTACAGAAATGGAATCTGCATCTTCCTTCACTGCATTTCATCCCATTCCTAGCAACACTGTACCCATTTGCATAATAATACTTACACAAATCATGCAAGCAGCCAGAACAATGCCTGCCAGCCACCCCGTCTTGCCTTCCAAATACCAGGTGAGCTCGTCGACGCAACCGTGGAAGTATGCATTGCCAGTGACTGAATCACGGCATTCAGATGGTAAAGGCTTGTTGAGATTTAGGAAATCCATCGCGCCGTCGGCCCCGCAACAGCCGATCTGGTGCAGAAAAATTGTGAAAATGAATGTGAGGACTTTAAAATTTTTTAAAGTGTTATTCCACACTTAGAAAGAAAAAATGCTTATTTAGAAAACGTAATAAAATTTAACGTAGCGGGACTCGAACCCGCCCCTCCTCGAAATCGACCTGGTATGAATTAAATAAGTATGAATGAGAGGAATTGGCTCAAATAATTTATCTTATTAATATATAAAAAACACGGCTTTTACGGTAGGATAGGCAGAGGGAATCCAGTTAAGACACTCCGTTTTGGCCAATTTTGGGGACATTGCGTGTTGACTGGTTGAAGTTAACGCTGTATTTTGTTTGACAGAGTGAGGAAAATAAAATGACTATTTAAATATAATCATTCCCCAACCAAAAATCGAACCTACAACTATTGCGTTTACAATAAGTAGTAAGTAAATTATTCCTGTTATTAAAATATCCAACATAATTTTTTAATATATAAGACACAAATATCATTTTCATTAATATTTTCTTATACTTTAATAGAAACACTGATTTCTTAAAATATGAGTTTTCTAGTCACATTTCTAATATTGTTTTAAGTAATTATGTAGGCGTTGATAATTTCTTTAACGATTAAGTATTTATTACAGGCGTAGTATGAAATCAAATCTGCTTAACATATTTTAATTATAATAAAATATCTTCGAGACCAGTCGTGGCGCAGGGGTATATGCGTGCGACTGTAAATGCGACAGATTGGGTTCAATTGCCACTCGAGGAAATGAAATATTTAATTAGTAAAGAGGCAAAGCGCAGCGTTGAGTTCGGTCTCAGCACGCAATACCCCAAAATTTGGGGGAAAGTGGGGAACTGAAGTTCCTCACCTATATATCCATCTTCTATAATTAAAGGTTAAATACTGGTAATTATGTATATCAGACAGGGTAACCAAGTATAGAAAAACAGCCGTTTTCAGCTTACCGGTAAAATCCCAGATATTGTATGATATTTTATGTTAAACGGCAGAACTGAAAGCCGCAATATATTTTGCTATAGGAGGGAGGAGGAGGGGAATCAAAATTATTCATCCCCTCGATTGGTGATCGAAGCCCTTACCACTACGTTTACAATCAAACACCGCCTCACTGTACCATAAAGGCAACCACTCGATTTAAAAAATAAGTGCTTAATTACTTCCAAATCTACATGAAACAGGTGAAAATCAAAACGAATCGGATGTTGCCATCACCAGATTTTTGCTCCAATATTCAATTGCACATCGAAACGTACGAGCCGCCAGGGTCATTTGATTAGTGCGGACGTCCCTACCTCGCTCCAACTTCCACTACCCATTTGCCGAATGAGTTTTGGGCGACGTTTGATTTTCACCCGATACTTCAGAAAACATTGGCTGGATAAAGAACTTTATGAGCTAGTTTTATCTAATCCCGTTTTTTTTTCAGGTGGTTGGAAGTGCAGTAAATATTGATTTTAGGAACAGAAGTATTGAGGATTTTATCATAGTCCAAAAAAAAATTACAATAATTTGACTTCAAAAAATGTTTTTTTTTTTAATTTCTCACTGGGAAGTAGGAGGGTAGGCAGAAGGAACCTAGGGTTGAGACACTACGATTTTTTGAGACATTGCAAAAGAAAACATAATAAAACTTTACGTCATTTTTTGTGTTAAAGTCTCAAATGCAAAAAAAATAAGTTGCGTGAGTTTTTACATACCCCTTCTTGCACCATCCGAAGAATGGTCCTACTTCCTTCGTGCTGAGGGTTATTTATGAGTCTTAAGATGACATCTTTAATGAGAGGCTGGATGCTTGAGTCGTACGTCGAGAAATCCAAAACTACACACGCACCGACCAGGCCGAACACGAATAGTGCTATTTGCGTTGCTATGTACTGGAAAATAGAAAATAATATAAGAAATTGGAACAAAATGTTGTGTTGGGTTCCGTTTCATTGAACATGTAGAGCTTCAGATTCGTTTCTTACTTTTCATCGAATTTTCGAGGCATTGCGTGTTCAGTGGCGGAACTTAACGCCGCCTAGCCTTGTAACCAGAGCGAAGAAATGATAATATTCATAAATACGAATTCATTTCCCCGAAAGTGTGCTTTGAACCCACAACCGTCTCGTTTACAGTCACATGATTGTGCCACTGCACTACGACGGCCTTTTTTTTTTGAAAAATAAATGTATTTTATTGATTTATAAGGTCTTGACTTTTACTCTTGTTTCTTTATCAAATATGACGCCCATTTTCAACAATAATTAATTAAAGGCTTAAATAAAAATTAAAGAGACTTCTCATTTTTCTTTGAAATCAGAATACAATTAGTCTTTTCTGACTTTTTTATAATATTGTTGGAGTAAATTGCGCTATAAGACGTCATTATTTACTAATTAGCGGTACTTAAAAACACAAATGTGCTTTCTTATCAAATATTTTTACCTATTTAATAAAAAACTTATTTTATATAATTTACTTTTACCTGTTGAGGTCCACCGTGGTGCAGGGACGCAAGCGTGACTAGGACAGCACAGTAGGTTGTGGGTTCAATACACTCGAGCAAATAAAATTTTTAACATTTTCACCTTTTCGCTCTGGTATTGAGGCAAAGTGCGGCGCTGAGTTCCACCACTCAACACGCAACGTCTTCAGAAATCGATGAAAAGTGGAGAGCGGAGTGTCTTAACACTAGGTTCTCTCTGAATACCCTGTTACATGTGGGATGCGGCGTATAGCTGAAAAAAAAACATTAAGGCTTTTTGATATAATATAAATACCATGAATAGCAGCTGGACATTTTCCATGAGAGCGGACCCGCATCCTAGAAAAGCGACCACCATGATGCCGAGCGAACCGATAAGAATTATATAAATGCCGATGAAATATTTTTGCAGTTCCAATATCCTCATCCACTCGTTGAAACCCGGTTCTATGCATATCCACAGACATAGCGCGAATATTGATACACCAAACAACTGTAAAGAAAATAGACAAGTTTAAATATTTTTTTTGTTTTGCCTTTGGCGGTCGTAGCGCATTGGGACAGTTTCTGATTGAAAACACGACTTGATAGTTTTGGGTTCAATTCCATTCCATTCCATTTTTTTTTTGCTTTGCTAACTAGATAGAGCGCTTTTGAGTTTCACCAATTTTATTTGTTTATTTATTACTTCTTAACTAATTTACGTTACCGTTATTTTTATATGGGAAATAAAAAAAACTCATATGAAAGTTGATAGGTTACAATAGTTATATATTTGTGTATTTATACTTTTTCCACTTAAAATCACAATTCTTTTGACAGTACCTATACTGACAACACAGAACTAAACATAATAAAGTTCGAAAAATGTCTAGTAACAAATTATTATATTCCACAAACATGACAAAATTTCATTTAAATCAAACATAGTACATCCTGTGGACAGTTATGGCCCCGTTATTCATTTTTAGAACGAAATTTATTCATACAAATGTCGAAACCTTCAATTCGCGTATCTTATAACATATATTTCGACAATATAAATATAATAGTAAAGATGCTGAATTTTTCTTTTTTTATGGGAAAAAACAAGGCAGCCGAGAATATGAGAGTATGGTAGTAGTAAAGGCAACTCATCGTGCCCATGACCCTATGTAAGATCAGAACTTTAAAATATGGTTAAATAAAAAAAAATGCAATTTAGCTGTATATGCTGAACTTATAAACCAAAAAATATATGTGGGTCTAATTGATGTATGAAAAAGGAGTAAGAAGAACAAGAAAAGAACAAATAACAGATCTTCATTGATCTCAAAAATATGAAAATCTTAAATGCAGAGGTGCAATAACTATGAAGCGGAAGAGGCAGTCACTAATGATAGATTTTGGCGATCTTTTTTTATGCAAAATACTGTAAGATTTATATATTTAAGCATATTAATGCTGTACTTAACACATAATGCAGCCAGAATTCGGCCTAAAGTGGGAACGGAAATGTCTTAATGGGAACGTAGTGTCTCAACAGTAGGTTCCCACGTTTCTTTTCCCTATACTGCTATATGTAGCATACAGAGTGGAGCCAAAAAAATACTGTATTTGAGAAAGTCTAAAAACAAAACGAAAAATAAAAAGTCACAAAAGTAGAGTTTAACAGCATACTGTGAAAACACACAAGCCATTGTTTTTTAAGAAAGGTAGCTACAGTAGCATATACAACAGCAACAATACAAAACTTTTACCCTAACTGAGTTTCCATATTGTACAATCAAACTACTGTACGACCGTCAGCCTCACTTCTACAGACAGAGTCACTATAAATGAATGAATCGAAACAGACAGTCGAATAGAAAGTATTCCTTTACTCATCGAGTAAGGGAATAAGATTTTCGGTTCCGGTTCCGGTTATCACGTGATTTCATCTAATAGTCTTGTTTTTGCTTCAGTAAATTATATAGATAAAAGTTAGGCCAGTCGCCTCTCATATTTTGTTAACATAGTCGTGTTCCCTGATTACTTGTACGATTTATTACCACTTTATACTTACGATCCAATCTGTGTAATAACAATATTGTTGGAACGTATATTTATGTTATATTAATTAGAAATAAAAATAAATAAATCAGCTTCACGCTGTATCCCGCACACAGCAGGGTAGGCAGAAGGAACCTAGTGTTAAGACTCTCCGTTTCCCACTTTCCGCCGTATTCTGGAGGCATTGCGTGTTGTGTGGCGAAACTCAACGCCGCGATTTGCGCTTTTTTTTTAAATAAATATTTATGAATATGTATGAAGAGGTTCATGGCACTGGACGAGGCGAAAGAGGTATGTAGAGGCGAAAGAGGTATGTAGCGTTTGGCGCTCCTTTCTCTGTGACTACCCCGCTAGGGATAAACCGTGAAGTTAGTTTAGTTTAGTTTTAAATAAATATTTCATTTCCTCGAGCGGGGATCGAACCCACAATCAGTCGATTTTACAGTCAAATTTTGTGCCCCTGCGCCACGAGTGGCCTCAAGTATTATTATATTAATTAGAAGTACAACAAATAAAAGTAAGTACATATTAATTCTCAATACAATGAAGGTTCTTCAAAACTGTGATACGAGCAGTTCAGCGGCAGCGGTAGGATTATAAGTAGTTTTAAACTATAAAATATAAATTTAAATTTACTTATTTATGAAAAATAATTTATGAATGATGATGAAAAAATCTATTACTGTATATGTAACACTAAAAATGATGTGGCATCGTTATAACGTGACGGGTCTGGCGCTCTAAACAAAACTTTTAATCAGGAATTCCAATAGGGAATACATAATTATATTTAAAAATTCATCTCTCTATGTGTTATAATTTCCTTGTCCGACCACAAACCGAAATTATAAAATTATGTTTACAATTAAGAAAAACAAGAGAAAAAATAAGAATAAAATATTTATATATGAGTTTATGCGCGACCTTAATAACATCAACTGGGAATCCATCTTTAATGCGGCAACTATTGATGCAAAATTAGAAATATTTAACTCAATTATAACTGAACTCTATGATAAACATGCTCCTTTGCGGCCTATAAAGTTAAAGCACTTACCTGCGCCTTGGATTACGCAAAATATTAGATCGTTAATGGCCAAACGTAATTCTGCTAAATCTAAGTATAAAAAAAATCCTACTGACCAA